>APFE030960536.1:126206-160216 GCA_000404065.3 Pinus taeda
ATATCAGAGTATAGAGGTGGAGTATATATATATCAGCGGTATTATAATCGACGGGTTCTACTACGAGCCACTACTTGAAACCCCCGACAAAAATATATATGTGCAGACCCGATGAGACATATATGTCCGGGTGTATAAACAACGGAAGTCTGGGTAAGTGCTTCAAAGTGGGTTCTAAGTGTATTTCATATGTATCATTATATTTGGGCTCTAAGCCTGCTGCATTAAAACTTGAGAATTGCAACATATATATATATATATATATATATAATAGTGATACGTTGCGAACCCACTGCAACATTACGAAACGCTTTATTGTATATCGCATCTGCCTATTGGACCTCGCAAAGCACTGATTGCGATAAAGCATGCGGACCCGCTTAAACACTACAATATGACTTAATGCTATGTCGCATTCGACATATCGCTAGTGCTTAAGGCCTTGCCGCTTTGAAAGCACCGATTGCGATATATGTTGCAGACCCGATGCTTTGATTGTAACACAGCTTAATACTATATCGCGTCTAGTAGGGCCATTGGCCATCGGCGATGTTATGGGCTCAACTTCGGCGATGTTATGGGCTCAACTTATACAGGACCTCCGGAAGTTGCAACTGCCAATTGTGATTACACTGCGGATGTGATGAAGTCATAGATGCGGGTGTAATGAATTTGAAGTTCCGGCCTTAAGCATTCAGTCGGGTTTTTCCATATATTCCTGTGTATTTCAAATAATTATATTGTGCGGGGTTTGAAGGCCAAAATGCATAAATAACGGTTCCGATAGTTCAGCAGGCCTAAATGATGGCGATTGCGATTGCGATGGTGACGTGGCAGGTGGGGCCTCCTAATTGGTACAGTCTCTCCGTTAATAGTAAAGCCTTGTGTATGAACGTTATTAAAAAAAAGGAACCTCTCTTCGATATGGTTTAATAAACATCATTTCCTTTGTAATTCGGCCTTCTCTTCTGTATTAACGTGTCCGTGAAGCATTGGCTAATCCGAATAGGCAGAGGAAACTACGACGATCGAGGAGGGAAGCCGAAGGATCAAGCGAGGCAGAGGAAACTACAACGACTGAGGAGGAAGCCAAAGAGCCAGCGGAAAGAGGAAACCAATGGTCAGAGGCATCAGGAAGATACAAAAACAGAGAACAAGGAAAGTGGAAGCGTGGTTGAAAAAGCTGGAGGAAACAGAAGTAGCTGTAGGGTCCAACAAAGCAGAAAAGGGCCGAAGGACCAACAGGACAGGAGGCATTCGAAGGGTGAGATTCTCTGCTAATCGTGTTACCTTGTGAAAGAATTAATCAAGTACACAATGTAGTCTGTAGAACAATTCTGGGATGTAATAAATAAAGTTTTATCTGACATTGTTTGAAGGGAGAAGTAGTCAGCAGAGAAGCAGTCATGCTGAAGCATTTACTATGACAGTAAGAACAGATGCTTGAATAGAAAGTTGGTTCTTATGTAGATCTTAGTGCAGCTAATAGTAGACTCACTAAAGCTGTGTGGAGACATTATCAGAGGTCATGAAGGCTATTGGAGACTCTGTGTGGACAGTATGAAGAGTTGTAAAGACTCCTTCATAAGAAGACTGGTTGTCATTGATGTTGTAGCATGGAGACTAAAGTGAAGCTGTAAACAGACAGAACTCAGTAAAGAAGAGTTCTGAGAGCAGAACATTACTATCAAACATGCCTTGACAAGATTGGGTTGGAACCCTTGGGGTTTGTGCCTCAGAAGTAAGAAGGATTGGATTCCTTGGGGTTGATGCCTCAGAAGTAAGAAGGATTGGAGTCCTTGGGATTGGTGCCTCAGAAGTAGGAAGGATTGGTGTCCTTGGGACTGGTGTCTCAGGAACTGGAAGGATTGAAGTCCTTGGGAGTGGGTGCTCCTAAGTCCAAGATTGTTGCCTTGGGAAAACAGAGTTGGAGCTCTGGAGGTTGGAGCCTCACAAAAGTCCAAGTTGGTGCTTGGCAACTGATTGCAACCATTTATATATTGTATCTATTTTATTGCAAAGATTATATTAATAAAAGCATTGATACTTGTTGTTCTTGTGTTCTAAATATAAATGTTTTAACTGGTAAAATAATAATTGAAAAAGAAATACTAATTCACCCCCCCATCTCAGTATTTCCAACAATTGGTATCAGAGCCAAGTTCCTTCATTCAAAGCCTAACAACTTGAAGGTTGATCCTTAGAATACAAATGGCAAAGTCAAGGAAGAAAGTCTCCAATCCTCCTAAGGATGTGTCTCCCTCTACTACTAAAATAGAAGACAATCAATTTGAGGAGACTCCATGGTTCGATGGGAACTTTAATATATGGGAAGCAAGAATGAGGAATTTCTTACAAACTCAAGGCATTGAAATTTGGAAATCAGTGGTTGATGATAGCATGATAGATGGAGAATCCAAGGAGTACAATGCAAAGGCAATGAAGGCAATCTTGAATGGGCTAACTGATTCTATAAAGAACAATCTAGGAAAATATTCATCAACAAAGGGTATATGGGACAAACTTCATAACCTTCACTCAAAAGGAGCATTGACCATGACCATCAGTCAAGAAGATGATGGAAATCAAGAAGGAAATCTAGAACCCATCATAGAAGCTGAAAATGAGAATGATGACATCAAGGCTAAAGTAGACCTAGAAGATGAAGAGAATGAAAAAGATTTTGTAGAAGATCTCCTCGCTCAACTTATGGCTGCCATGGAAGAGATTAACAATTTGAAAAAGGAAAATGAGGAACTTAAGAAGATAGCACTAGCTGGTGACCAAGATCAAACAAGGGAGAAATTTGACCTTGTCAAGCGTCAAGTACAAGAAAGGGATGAAGAGCTTGCCAAGCTTAAGAAGGAATTTCATCAAAGCAAAAGAAAGCATCATGAAGAAGTCATATGCATGACAAATCAATTGGATAAAGCAAAGAAACGGGAAGATACCTTGTCAAGTCAACTTGAACAAAGGCACAAGAGCTTCAACAAACTTGAAGAAGATATTGGTAAGTACAAGGTAGAGGTTTCCTCTCTCAAATCTCAACTAAAAGAAGCAAGGAAACAAGCACAAGGAGCTGAGAAGACAATGGAAGCATTGGAAGTCATAGAAGGACAGGTTGATGAAGCAAGAAAGGAAAGAAACACCATGATATGTCAACAAAAAGCAAAGGATGAAGAAATCTTCAAAATGAAGTCAGATATCATCTCCCTTAAAATAGAAGCAGATGAAGCTACTCGTATCAAGGAAGAAACTGAGAAACAACTTGCTAAGAAGAATAATGAGTGTGAAAGATTGGATGAAGAGATTGTCTTCCTCAGAAAAAAGGTTGAAGGGATGAACAAAATCTTGAAGAGCTCTCAGGCCTTGGATGACATGCTCAGCTATCATAGATGTCCATTTGATAAATCAGGTCTCGGGTATGCAGGTGAATCCTCAAACAAGAATGATAATGCTTCAAACAAAAGGGATGTGAAGGAGCCAGAAAGAAATGGTGATGCTCCCAGTTCCAGCAAAGGCAAGGAGAAACATCAAGGCTACAATGGAAGAAATCTTGCTCCAAGAAGAAATCCTGCTCGAAGAAGAAATGTAGATGATGTCAAAGATGCAAGAGGCAATGATTATCATCAAAGGATCCCAAGGTAGAAAGGCTTCAGAAGTACATCAAGGAAATCTCCATCTCCCAGGTACCAAAGTTCATTTTTTAGTTATTGTTATTCTTGTACAAACTTTGGTCATACGGAAAAAAATTGTAAACCATCTCATAAAGATAGATATTATGGTCCCCAACAATCTCCAAGAAACAATTTTGCAGGAAGAAATCATGAATTCTTATTCATGAACAATGTAGAATGTTTCAAGTGTCATAACATTGGTCATATGGCACGTGATTGTAACTTAACTTGGGCTCTTACACAAGCTAGAACCATGCAAAAGAAGAAAGTTGCACAAGCATGGAGAAGGAAGCAAATACAATCCGAAAGTCCCTTGAACTCTCCAGCCAACAACATATGTCATTGACCTGAATTTTGACAATCTAAGCATTTGATGGGAAGACTCTGCCAAAAGAGATGATGCATACAGTTAGGGGGAGCCTGTGATTCTTGATCTTTATTGCAGAAGCTATTAGTGAAAGGGTCCTTATGAAATCCTTGTTGAGCTATATTAACAATCATTCTTTGATAAGATCATTTCTCAAGAGTACTCCATTGAAGAACATGATCCTGTAACCATTCTTTGGACTATTGTTAAAGATGCTTTCCACTTAATCACTAAGTAGTATTTGGAGCAACAGAGAAAGTCATCTAATGCTAGAGAAATAAGGCAAATAACTATGGTGCTGATATTATAGATGCTAAATGTCTTGACTCAAGGATTTAATGTGAGAACAGATAAATTATGGACACTAATAGAGGCAATCTTCAAACAAACAGATACATCTGGAATGGAGTTTGAAGTAAGAGCAACTGGCAACATATAACAAAACTGAAGCATTGCAAGAAGATGCAAATCAGCAAAATGAATTTAAAAGACAGTCACAGATAGGATATCTAAATCTGCTATCGGAAATAGCTTGAAGAGATATGTACAAAAACACAAGGAAAAGATGGCTCATAGAAAGGAGAATGTTGTGCAGTCAAATATAGCTTATGTTGATACTGGTCACTTAGAAAATATAGCAACAGTAAGGCACAACCTCTCACCATTTCATCCAAATGAAATGATGTTGAACATTGGATGGCAATGATTTAAGGAGAAGCACAGAAACACAAAGGAACTCGGATCTAAAGAAAGATAACAAGAAAGAAAATTTCAGTGGCATTTTTTCTTGATTTGGACTATGAAGGCCTCTCAATTTTGACTGTGGAGACAACAATATGGATTGAAGCATAAAAACCTAGACTTGGACACTTGGTGTATGGCTATTTGCAATCTGATTGAAAGCATTGAAGTAGAGCATCTTTATGCATTGTTGAAGCCATGATAAAGTACGACTGAGACATGAAGAGGGAATAGTGTGCTAATTGATGATAAAGCATCAATCCTTCTATCTTGAGTAAAAAGAAGAGCACTATGACAGGGGGAGTCACAGACCCATGAAGATCTACCATTCATGAAGAACAAAAGCAGTTTGATAGGGGGAGTCCTAGAGCACTCCTTTGCCATTGATGTCAAAGGGGGAGAGAAGAAGAATATTGCCATCAATAACAAAGGGGTAGATTGTTGACCTAGGCTGTCATTGATGTAATTATGGCAATATTCTAGATACTAGATGATCCATGAAGGGGAAGCAGAGCAGATCCATGAAGATACAGGAGCAAGGCCATCAGGATTGTTAATGGAGGAGTTAACAAAGGAGGCATATCAAAGCTATTGCTTATGCTTAAGAGTATTGCAGAATATCAGAGCAAGAGAGGCATATTGAAATAGGCAGAAGCCATCAAGGTATGAAGGTATCAGAGGAGGTCACTGAAAGACATTGCAAAGCCAAAGGAAGACATTGGAGCAAGAGGAGCCATATCAGAGGAGCATCACATGTAATACATGCCCAAGAAGAACCGAGAAGAGTTAGCATATCGGAGGAGCAAAGCAGAGCTATCGGAGGAGCAAAACAGAGCTATCGGAGAACTATCGGAGGAGCAAAACAGAACTATCAGAGCTATCGAAGCTACCAGAGCCATATCGGGAGTAATATATGCCAAGGAGCCATATCGGGAGTAATATATGCCAAAGAGCCAAAGAAGAGCAGAATACATATATATGCGGAAGACATAAAGGCTAAAAGCAGAGGCAGAGTAGCATTTAATATACATATGCAATATACACTATCAGAGGCGGAAAATAGTGTATATATCGGAATACGCAAATATATATATAAATCGGAGTATAGAGGCGGAGTATATATATATCAGCGATATTATAATCGGCGAGTTCTACTATGAGCCACTACCCAAAACCCCTGATAGCGATATATATGTGCGGACCAGTCGAGACATATATGTCCAGGTGTATAAACAGCGGAACTCCGGGTAAGTGCTTCAAAGCGGGTTCTAAGTGTATTTCATATGTATCGTTATATTTGGGCTCTAAGCCTTGCCGCATTAAAACTTGAGAATTGCAACATATATATATATATATATATATATATAGTAGCGATACAGTGCGGACCCGCTACAACATTATGAAATGCTTTATTATATATCACATCCGCCTATCGGACCTCGCAAAGTGCTGATTGCGATAAAGCATGCGGACCCTCTTAAACACTACAATATGACTTAATGCTATGTCGCATCCGACATATCGCTAGTGCTTAAGGCCTTGCCGCTTTGAAAGCGCCAATTGCGATATATGTTGTGGACCCGATGCTCCGATTGTAACACAGCTTAATACTATATTGCGTCTAGTAGGGCCATCGGCCATCAGCGATGTTATGGGCTCAACTTATACAGGACCTCCGGAAGTTGCGACTACCGATTGCAATTACACTGCAGACCTGATGAAGTCATAGATGCGGGTGTAATGAATTTGAAGTTCCGGCCTTAAGCATTCGGTCGGGTTTTTCCATATATTCCTGTGTATTTCAAATAATTGTATTGCGTGGGGTTTGAAGGCCAAAATGCATAAATAACGGTTCCGCAGCAGGCCTAAAAGATGGCGATTGCGATTGCGATGGTGACGTGGCAGGTGGGGCCTCCTGATTGGTACAGTCTCTCCGTTAACAATAAAGCCCTGTGTATGAACGTTATTAAAAAAAAGGAACATCTCTTTGATATGGTTTAATAAACATCATTTCCTTTGTAATTCGACCTTCTCTTCTGTATTAACGTGTCCGTGAAGCATTGGCTAATCCGAATAGGCAGAGGAAACTACAGCGACCGAGGAGGGAAGCCGAAGGATCAAGCGAGGCAGAGGAAACTACAACGACTGAGGAGGAAGCCAAAGAGCCGGCGGAAAGAGGAAACCGATGGTTAGAGGCATCAGGAAGTACAAAAACGGAGAACAAGGAAAATTGAAGTATGGTTGAAAATGCTGGAGGAAACAAAGGCAGCTGTAGGGTCCAGTAGAACAGAAAAGGGCCGAAGGACCAACAGGACAGGAGGCATTCGAAGGGTGAGCTTCTCTGCTAATCATGTTACCCTATGAAAGAATTAATTAGGTACACAATGTAGTCTGTAGAACAATTCTGGGATGTAATAAATGAAGTTTTATCTGACATTGTTTGAAGGGAGAAGTAGTCAGTAGAGAAGCAGTCATGCTGAAGCATTTACTGTGACAGTAAGAACAGATGCTTGAACAAAAAGTTGGTTCTTATGCAGAGCTTAGTGCAACTAATAGTAGACTCACTAAAGCTGTGTGGAGACATTATCAGAGGTCACGAAGGCTATTGGAGACTCTGTGTGGACAGTATGAAGAGTTGTAAAGACTCCTTCATAAGAAGACTAGTTGTTATTGACGTTGTAGCATGGAGACTACAGTGAAGTTGTAAACAGACAGAACTCAGTAAAGAAGAGTTCTGAGATCAAAACATTACTATCAAACATGTCTTGACAAGATTGGGTCGGAACCCTTGGGGTTGGTGCCTCAGAAGTAAAAAGGATTGGAGTCCTTGGGGTTGACGCCTCAGAAGCAAGAAGGATTGGAGTCCTTGGGATTGGTGCCTCAGAAGTAGGAAGGATTGGTGTCCTTGGGACTGGTGTCTTAGGAACTAGAAGGATTGAAGTCCTTGGGAGTTGGTGCTCATAAGTCCAAGATTTTTGCCTTGGCGAAACAGAGTTGGAGCTCTGGAGGTTGGAGCCTCACAAAAGTCCAAGTTGGTGCTTGGCAACTGATTGCAACCATTTATATATTATATCTATTTTATTGCAAAGATTATATTAATAAAAGCATTGATACTTGTTGTTCATCTTGTGTTCTGAATATAAATGTTTTAACTGGTAAAATAATAATTGAAAAAGAAATACTGATTCACCCCTCCCCTCAGTATTTCCAACAATCATAACATCATCCTCTGCGCTGTTGATGTTTGACATTCTGTCCACCAACTACTACGCTGCTGTTGCAACTATACTGCTACCTGATCTCCTGTGGGGACATACTGTCGCTATACTGCCCCACCTTGAACACAGTATCTGATAAAGTGACATCTGATATCAATATGTTTCGACCAATCATGAAATACTAGATTCTCAGAGAGTTTGATACAACAATTGTCAACTAGGGCCAAACTCCACATGGGTCATCTTATTTATGAGAGTTGATATTTTTCTTGGATTCCTCTCTTCTAGAGGTGTAGGATTGATCTAAAGATCATCCGATTCTGACATGTACAAATAAAGATATGAATTTATTTATATTATGGATAAATTGTCAAGGTCGGCCAACAAGCAAAACAGGCATTCAAACCCCCAACTCATTCTCAACGTTGCATATAAAAGGAGGAGACCTCAAGTCATTTTCACCATCATCTCATCTCACATCTCTCTCTCTCTCCTCTTGTGATTGGGAACGCATATCTGGGCAGCGTTCTCTCACACGTGCGAAGGAAGAAGGACGAATTTTTGTTTGACTATGTTGATCAGCGTTGACCGAGCTACAGGGAGGCTGTTTGATTGCGTTGACCTCAAACGTTGACCTGTTTTGACTTCAGTTTGGGTGAGGTATCTCTGTCCTTGCAGGCCACAGATCTGGGCACTAAAATCGAGGCAATTTGACCTCTCCTTTAACCAATGTTGACTGTCCTAGGGATGGTAGTAGAGTTGATTTTTGTTGACCAGTTTTGACTGGACTTTTTTGGATTGTTTTGGGCTGATTAGACTTGCTGTTGGAGGCCGAAGTTGATTGGGTTTGACTAAGCTGAATAGAGGAATAATTCTGCTCTGTTTGACTAGCGTTGAATTTTCTGGTTAGGGTTTTTTTTTGCTGTCATAAATTATCATATTTGTAAATTGTACTCTCTCTGTCTGCTGAACTATTGAAGAATATAAGAAGAATTGATCAAGGGTTTCCCCACATTGGGGTTTTCGTTGACTGGTGCCACATCTTGTGTCCTCTTGTCTTGGCTTGTCTTCTACTATTTATGTTTACGTTCTATCTGCATTTTACTATCATGTTGATGTGATTGCTAAACTGGATATTGATATTGGGCTAGTAAAGAAATTGAAGAAAAATTGCTCTAAAGCATAGAACATACCATTGTTACCTAAAATTAACATGGTATTGGAGCTGAGGTGAAGACAAAGCCCAAGAAAGAGTGAAAGAGAAATCACCAAAGACAGTGGGACAAGGACAAAAGGCTTAATGGGTTCCTCATCCCACTTCCTAGCTGAAGACAAGCTCCATGAAAAATTTGACTATCATGGATGGAAGATGTCTCTTGATTTGACCTTGTGAGAACAAGAAGTGTTGGATTATGTGAAGGGTAAAATCCCTGAGCCTCCTTCAAATGCACCAGCTGCTGTGAAGTTTGAGTACAATGGGGCTGAAGTCAAAGAAAAGAAGATTATCAGAGATTCCATTGACAAGCGTGTGGTGGCCTACATCTCCGAGTTGAAGACCTTCAAGGAGATCTACGACAGGTTGATCAACATGTTCAAGGTTAGTGATGCTAATCAAATTTTGTTTCTCAAAAATACGTTGAAGGATATTAAGAAGAGCAAGGACGAGGATATTCAATCCTACTTCTTAAGGATCACTGAGATCAAGAATGATCTACTTTAGATTGGGTCATTCCTCACAGGGAACTTACTATCACTACCCTCAGAGGACTCCCACTCTAGTGGTATTGAGAACCACTATTCTCAATAATGATCGTATTCTAGGGTTTGAAGAATTGATGTCGAGATGTATTCAATAAGAAACAAGAATGGTGGAGCAAGAAATGCCTTATAATAGAAGCAACCCCATTGCATTCTCTGCTCATGCCAAAAGGAGAAATAATATAGGGTCTAAAGGTCATTTCAATGGAAAGCTTGGATCTAAGGGAGGAAGGAAGGGTAGGTGCTTTGTTTGCAATAAGTTTGGCCACTATGCAAGGGAGTGTCCAAATAAGGGATACATCGCATGATGATGATCACAATCATTCTAGGGGCAACTTCAACCACAACGATAAAAGGAATGGGAGGTACAATGCCAAAGGAAAAATTAATGCGGGACATCAAGGAAATGGTCAACCCTCCAAGAAACCAAGGAACTCCACGTCTCAAGAATCAAATGTTGTTAACAATAAGCAAAAGGAGTACTATCTTATATCGGCCTTCTCCACTACCTCTCCACTGGACACTTTGATAGTGGTGCCTCAAGGCACTTCATTGGATACAAGGAAGCTCTCTCTAATCTGATAGAGAAGGAGACA
The DNA here is from genome assembly GCA_000404065.3 of Pinus taeda. NCBI lineage: Eukaryota > Viridiplantae > Streptophyta > Pinopsida > Pinales > Pinaceae > Pinus > Pinus taeda. The sequence continues at coordinate 136,564 of APFE030960536.1, forward strand.
AACTTGGAGATTATCCTTGGAGACGATGCCACCTATCCCGTGAAGGGAGTAGGGAATGTTACCCTTCAATTGAATCAACGTAACACTATTCATTTACAAGAAGTACTATATGTACCTGATCTCAGAAAGAACCTAGCGTCCAATTCGACAATGGAAGACAAAGGATACAAGGTGGCATTCATCGATGGGAAGGTACGTGTTTGGAAAATAAATTTTAAAGATGCTTTTACTCTTGGGTTCATGGTTGACACTTTGTATCAAGTTGGAGGAAGTCAATTGGGAGCCATGTCTTGCGACACATTTCTACAATTTGAACTATGGCATCGGAGGTTTGCCCATCTTCATTATAAGGCTCTACTCAATGTGAAACAGATGGTGACAGGTATGCTCGAGTTCAAAGTAGAGCATGAAGGTGTATGTCTGGGATGTGTCGAAGGAAATCTTACAAGGGGACCATTCCCCTCAAGTAATAGCAAGACCACAAATATATTGCAATTGATCCACTCCGACATATCTGGTATGATGCCTGTAAACTCTTTGGGAGGATACTTATATTATCTCACCTTTACAAATGATTATTCTCGCAAGACCTGAATCTACTTCTTGAAAAAGAAGGATGAAGTGTCCACCTGGTTTCGTCACTTCAAAGCCTTGATTGAAAGCTAATCCGAGAAGAAAATCAAGATATTGAGGACTGATAATGGGACCGAGTACGAATCCAATGAATTCCATGATTATTGTAGAGAAGCTGGCATTAAGAGGGAGACTACAACGCCATACACTCTGGAGCAAAATGGTGTGGCTAAAAGGAAGAATCACACTATTGTAGACGCTGTTCGTGCCATGCTTCATGATCAAGGGCTTCTGAAGTTCCTATGGGTTGAAGCTGCAAATACTGCCGTGTATGTTCAAAACCGATGCCTTCATCAAGCCTTGGACTCCAGACTCCCGAAGAAGTGTTCACTGATAAGAAACCCGATGTCGCTCATTTTAGAATTTTTGGAAGTCCCATATATTTTCATGTGCCAAAAGAGAAAAGAAACAAATTGGGTGCATCAGGGAAGAAAGGAATCTTTGTGGGCTATAGTGAAAATTCTAAGGGTTATAGAATTTATGTGGCCGATCAAAGGGAAGTTGAGATAAATCATGATGTCACCTTCGACGAAGATATGCCCCTCAGCAAGATCAACAACCTTCCTATACCAAGGAAGGACAACGAAGATGACACCGGAAAACAGGGTGCAAAAGAATGAAACAATGCCGAATGTTGATGAACCTATGGATCCTATTGATCCTCCTCCTCTAAGAGGAGACCCTCATGGCTTAGGGAGACTCTCGAAGATGCCGAGAGACATATTGCACCAAGGGAGACTTTCCGCGAAAGCAAGAAGTCAAACAAGGTATCAAGGACACTTGACCATCACGAGTACTATCGTTCAAAATGAGCCTTCATCATTCGAAGAAGCCGTGATGCAACAAGTATGGAAGGGTGCTATGAATGAAGAATACGAGTCAATTATGAAGAATGATGATGTCTAGGATGTGGTTCCTAGACCCCAGGACAAATCGGTTTTCACTCCTTACTGGCTCTACAAAATCAAGCATGGAGCTGATGGAAGTGCAGAAAAGTTCAAGGGTCGCTTTGTTGCTTGAGGCTTCTCTCAAAAGGAAGGTGTAGATTACAATGAAATATTTGCACTTGTTGCCTGATACACCACCATCCGCTCGATAATAGCCCTTGCTGCCTCGCAAGGATGGAACCTACATCAGATGGATGTCAAGACCGCTTTCTTGCATGGTTTGATCAAAGAGGAAGTCTATGTGGAACAACTCGAGGGGTTTGATGTTCATGACCGAGAATCTCATGTATGCAGGTTGAAGAAATCTCTCTATGGCTTGAAGCAAGCACCCCGAGCTTGGTATGAGAGGATTGATAGCTATCTGATGAAGATGAGATTCACTAGAAGTGAATCCGATCCGAACTTTTACTTAAGGTTGAAAATGATAAACCTCTCATACTGGTACTTTATGTGGATGACCTCTTTCTGACAGGTGCAGACCCTCTCATTCACAAATGTAACAGGGAGTTGGCTTCTGAATTTGAGATGAAGGACCTAGGAAAGATGCACTACTTCCTAGGGTTGGAGGTCTGGCAAAATCCAGGAGAAATTTTCCTATCTCAAGGAAAATATGTTGTGAAGATATTGGAAAGATTTGGGATGGTGGACTACAAGCCTGTGACTACCCCGATGGAACTTAACTTTAAGAAGTTATGTGGTAGTGTTGCTGGACCTGAATTGGGAAATGCTTCTGAGTATCATCAACTCATAGGAGCACTAATGTTCTTGGTGAACTCCCGTCCGGACATATGTTTTGCAATTAGCACGTTGAGCCAATATATGGTTGAGCCTCATCATATACATTGGATTGGTGCCAAGAATCTTCTGAGATATCTTCGGGGCACAATCACTCATGGACTAAGATACACTGCCGGAGATGCGAGGTTGCATGGTTATTCTAATGCTGATTGGGCTGGTAGCATGGTGGATTGCAAGAGCACTTCTGGATGCTGTTTTTCTTTGGGTTCTGCTTCGATATCCTGGATGGATAGGAAGCAGAAATCAGTTGCCTTGAGCACCATTGAGGTTGAATACATAGCTGCTAGTATGGCCTCCTGTGAAGCTGTCTGGTTGAGGAAGCTCTTCAGTGAGCTGTTTGGACATGTGTTGGATACCACCGTGATCCTCTATGACAACCAGAGTGGGATCCGATTATCAGAGAATCCCGTGTTTCATGATCGCCCCAAGCATATAGATATCAAGTACCACTTTATCTGAGATATGGTACAACGAGGAGCAATAAGGATCCATCACATTGGGACTGATGAGCAAGTCGTCGATATTCTGACAAAGCCCTTGGGGAAGGTCAAGTTCTTAGCCTTCCGAGAAGGACTTGGAGTTGTGGAGAGACGCTCTTATGAGGGTCTTGTATGATATGGACATTGAGCTCGAGGAGCTCCAGGGGGCTTGGGGTACTTCTTGGAGCGATGAACAACCATAGGGTGAGTGGTTTAGCCTTCCCCTAGTGGTTTGCGGTGTACAGGGTGAGTGTTTCAACCTTCCCCTGTGATATCCCTGACGACATGTAGGTAGGATGAGTGGTTCATCCTTCTCTTGCTGAGACATCCTACCCATGCAGTATGGGACTCATGGGAAGTACCTCTCATCTGGCCAATGAGTAGGGAAATGAGGATAGAGACCATAGTACTACCGATGGACACATTGTGTACTACCATATTCCCTATGCTAGGATGGCCAATATTGATGTGGGATCAATTGGAACTGACTTCGGGTCAGTAAGAGTGGTATGAGACACTCTTTTATCTGGAACTCACTTCGGGTCAGTAGAGAATGATATGATACATTCTTGATCACTTCTTTTTCTTCATAGTTCAGCAGAGCAGAGCAGTGCATTGATGGCACAGATAGTACCCACTGGCAGATGGATTAACAGATGGAGTTCTCCCTAGTTGAGAGGGAGTGTTAAAATTGGCAACTAGGGCCAAACTCCACATGGGTCATCTTATTTATGACAGTTGATATTTTTCTTGGATTCCTCTCTTCGAGAGGTGTAGGATTGATCCAAAGATCATCCGATTTTGACATGTACAAATAAAGATATGAATTTATTTATATTATGGATAAACTGTCAAGGTCGGCCAACAAGCAAAATAGGCATTCAAACCCCCAACTCATCCTCAACGTTGCATATAAAAGGAGGAGAACTCAAATTATTTTCACCATCATCTCATCTCACATCTCTCTCTCTCCTCTTGTGATTGGGTATGCATATTTGGGCAGCTTTCTCTCTGTGTTGACCAGCGTTGACTGAGCTGCATGGAGGTTGTTTGACTGCGTTGGCCTATTTTGACTTTGGTTTGGGTGAGGTATCTCTATCCTAGCAGGCCATGGATTTGGGCACTAAAATCGAGGCAATTTGATCTCTCCTTTGACTAGCATTGATTGTCCTAGGGCTAGCTGCATAGTTGACTTTCGCTGACCAGTTTTGATTGGACTTTTTCGGACTGTTTTGAGCTAATTAGACTTGCTGTTGGAGGTCGAAATTGACTGGGTTTGACTGAGATGAATAGAGGAAGAATTTTTCCTTGTTTGACCAGCGTTGACTTTTCTGGTTAGGGATTTTTGCTGCTGTCATAAATTATCGGATTTGTAAATTGTACTCTCTGCTGAACTATTGAAGAATATAAGAAGAATTGATTAAGGGTTTCCCCACATTGGGGTTTGCCCCTGGCTGGTGCCACATCTTGTGTCCTCTTGTCTTGGCTTGTCTTCTACTATTTATATTTATGTTCTATCTGCATTTTACTTTCATGTTGATGTGATTGCTAAACTGGATATTGATATTGGACTAATAAAGAAATTGAAGTAAAATTGCTCTAAAGCATAGAACATACCATTGTTCCTAAAATTAACATCTGATTATCAGAGTAAACCCTGGTCGCTTCCATCCATTTTCTGAACAAGCTCACAAGAAGTTTTCTAAGCCATATAGCTGCCCATGTAGCTGTGTTGGCTACCATATATTTGGCTTTTGCTGAGCTCAGAGCTACCAACTTTTGCTTCCTGCTGCACCAAGATATCATCCCTGATCCAACATTGAAGCATTACCCCGAGGTACTTTTCTGGTCTACTGAACTATGTGCCCAATCTGCATCTGTGAATCCATTCAATTTGATGTCCTCCCCTCGGGAGGATTTCAACCCATATCCGATTTTTCGACGCACATTCCTAAAAATGTGTTTAGCTGCTTCCCAATGCACCCTTTTTGGTTCCACCATGAACTGACTAAGAGTGTTGAGAGCAAAGCAAATATCTGGCCTAGTGTTGACCAGATACATGAGCGACCCAATGAGCTGTCTATACAAGGTGGCATCCACTTCCCTATCTCCTGATGCATCTATTTTTTTCCAGTTGGTGATCATGGGAATAGCCATGGTTCGACAATCCTGCATTCTGAATCTCTTCAGAATCTCTATAGCATATCTTCCTTTCCTAAGGAATATCTCCCCATTCTTCTGCCAAACTTCCAACCCTAGAAAATAATCCATCAACCCCATGTCCTTCATGTCGAATTCAGCGTCAAGATTCTTCTTGAAATCTTGTATGAGCTTGGATGACCCTGTTAAAAATAAGTCATCCACATATAATACTAGAATAAGTGGCTTATTTTCTACCTTCAAATAGTAGAGATTGGGATTAACATCACTTTTGACAAGTCCCAACTGCTGCGAGTAACTATCAATTTGACCATACCATGCTCTGGGTGCTTACTTGAGCCCATACAGGTATTTATTTAACCTGCAAACATGAGTTCTCTTCTCATGAGTTTTGAAGCCTTCGGGTTGTTCTATATACACCTCCTCTTCTATTACCCCGTTCAAGAATGCTGTTTTGACATCCATTTGGTGAATCTCCCATCCCATTTGAGCTGCTAGGGATATAACAAATCTGATAGAGGTGTAATGAGCAATTGGGGCGAAGGTCTCTTCATAGTCTATTCCTTCTTTCTGAGCATATCCCTTTGCCACGAATCTAGCCTTGTACTTCTCTATGTTGCCATCTGTAGCATACTTGATCTCGTAGATCCATTTTGATCCTATAACTGATCTATCCTCTGGTCTAGGTATTACTTCTCAGACATCATTCGTCATGATAGAGTTGTACAATTCTACCATGACATCCACCCAAACTTGGTGTCGAACGACTTCCTGAAATCTAGAGGATTCTTCAACCTGGGCTACCAATGCTTGGTATCTGTCAGGCTGTCTACGCTGCCTTTTCTTAGTTCTGCGAGCTCAAACGAACTCCTCTGCATCCCTTAGTGTCTGCCGTACTTCTCTGCTGGTTCTATCACTGGTGGTGGGAGGCTCAATCAACTCCTTCTCCTGATCCCATTGTTCCATCTACTGAGAACTATTTGGATTTCCTCCTTCTGAGGAAATACTGCTTCTGGTCACTGTACTCGATCCAAGTGTCTGTCCTCCTGCATGTCCTCCTTGCTACTCCTGGACTAGTGGAACATCAACTGGCTGATCTTCTGCTGGCATCTCTCGAGATTTCCTGAAAGCTCTATCGTCAATGAAATTTTCATCTCGTATCACTACAATCTTCCTACTGCTAGGAATGTAGATTCGGTATGCCTTTGAGGTCTCGCTATATATTATGAGATACCCTTTTTTTGCAGTTTAATCCAGTTTACTGCACTTCTAGTCTGGAATGTGACAATATGCCACGCTTCCGAATATCCTGAGATGATTAACTTCCGATTTCTTCCCTGTGAAGACTCCTTCGTGCATTTTCTTCCCCAATGCTCTACGAAGAGTTCTATTTTGGATATACATAGCTGTGTTGCAAGCTTCTGCCCATAAAGACTTAGTAGATCCTGATCATACAACATAGCTTTGGCTGCCCCAACAATAGTTCTATTTTTCCACTCTACTACTCCATTCGGCTCCGGATTATACAGAGTTGTCCACTCCCTTTTGATGCCCTCTTTTGCGCAGAAATCTGTGAAGTCTTTGTCTGTATATTCTCCACCATTATCTGAACGCAATACCTTTATCTTTTTCCCTGCCATAGTTTCAATGAGAGCCTTAAACTCTTGGAATCGATCAAAGACTTCATCCTTGGTCTTTAAGAAATAGATCCAGATTTTTCTAGATTGATCATCAATAAAATCGACAAAGTATTCGCCACCACTAAGAGCTCTTGTGGACATTGGACCACAGATATCTGAGTGTATCAATCCTAATACACATTCTGCTCTATTGCTACTTCTTGAAAACGCTGCTTTAGCATACTTCCCTAGCACGTATCCTCGACATAAGTCATCATGCTCACTACTAAGTGTTGTTACCCCTGTAACAGTCTCTTTGAGCATCCTCAGTGCTCCATGGTGTAAGTGTCCCATTCGCCTGTGCCATAATTCATTTCATTCATTTTCACCATTATAGATGCTGCCTATTGGTGCCATTGGAGACTCAAGCTGCAATCTATATTATTTGTTGCTTTGAGTCCCAATTTGTCTCTTCTTCTTCTAGCTTGGATGTTTGACGTATACTTTCTTTCCTATGAAGTATACATCGTATCCTTGCCCTGTAACTGGGACACTGAAATCAAATTCATTCCTAATCCTGGCACATGTAGAACATTGGTGGCTCGGATGTTGGTCCTTGCTTCTGTCTGAAATGCTTTGTTTCCTCTCCCTGTTGGACTACATTTCGTTTTGTTTCCCATAGTAATCTGGAAGTCCATTTATTCTTCTTGATAGCTCGAGAAATGTTCTCGTACTTCAGCCATATGAGCTGAAGCCCTGCTATCAATGTACCAAACATCCGCTGACACTAAATTTGCTAGGCATGCAAATTCCTCTTCTAATCTGGTAGATAATTCTGAGACATTTTGAGTATCCATCTTTGTGCTATTTTCAACCGATTTCTGACGCTATCCTGCCCCGACGACTACTGCAGGAAAAATTGCGTCCCACTTGAGAAACTCCTCTTCGCTGAATCTTTTGTTGCATTGGTCTTTCTGCCACTGACAAATCTCGATTAGGAAATATTACCTCTGTCGACTCACTCAGATAGAGCTTTACCATGAAAATCTAGTTCTTCTGGCTTGAACTGCGCACACCCCCTGGGGATTCGAATCACTGCCCTTGCAGAAATTTCGAATTCCTTTCTTCCTTCAATGCTGGGTCTTCCGACTCTTTTCTTCTTGCTTTACCTCAGCTTTGATACCATGTGAAAAGTTCTAAATAGAAATCCAACTGCAGCGATTAATATTATTTCTTCTACTTATTAACTTAGGAATAAGTTATTCACAGTGTTCTTACGACAAATATCGAAATAAATTCTACTGCAACCTTCACAATTAAAATACAGCGGAAAGTAAATGCAAAGAAAAATACTAGCACAAATACAATCACAATGACAATTATTTTTGGACAATTGTCCTGGGAAAAACCCAATGTGGGAAAACCGGTGCAACAAATGAGGGTTTCTTTATTATTCTTCAACAAAAATCTCATGTACAAGTTACAACCAATAGATTAGAACAAGATTCTCTGTGAGAAAATTTACAAACATTTCCTGACAAGTTTCTAATCCGAGAGAAGAGCTCCTCTTCCCTCTGCGTCTCTCACTGTGTCCCAGCGTCAACTTTCCCACGTTGTCCCAGCATCAAAACTGCGCCACGCAGTTCCAGCATCAACTGCCCTTGCACTGTCTCTACCTGTGTCACTTTTCTGTGCTGTCCTCCCTCTACTCTGCGTCTTTGTCCCTTGCAATCTTGATTGATGCTGATCACCCTCACTCCTTCTCCACTTACAACTCTCCCTTTGATTCAATTTTCTCTTGTCGAACTTCGACCAGTGAGAAAATCGATCTTACTCAGGTAACTGAGTATTTGCCTCTAGTGTGTTTTCCAAATGACCCTCAAGCTTCCTTAAATAATCTTCTCATTGACATTCAACGACCCAGATTAGAAGCTAATCAATGGCTAAAATCACTTTTGCTTGATCCTCGTCTTCTTGTAGAAGTTACACCCACAGTTAGATTAATACCCATTAATTATTTAATTTTCCTAAATTTAGATTTAGGGTTCCATTAAAAATAATTAATTATTTTAATAAAACTGTTTCTGGGTGAAATTTTCCAAAATGCTTTTTGGGTTTTTTGGAATACATGTGCCCAAGCCTCCCTACAAAATTTGAGGCTTAGAAAACATCTGATGCTACCAGAAATCAATAATAAATGCCAATAATATTCAAGCATTCAAGATATGCTTGATTAGATTGAAACACTCACTACCAGTGATCCTTTAAGCAAGATGCCAATGACAATTACTAGAGACATTTAGAAACCCTTCAATATATTAAAATGATGATTCCTCAACAAGGTTATTACTTCAACAATTAGCCTCCTTTATGTAATTAGATTTCAAGTTAAGAGCTTCTCAAGATATGCCAATTTACCAAGGATTCACAATAACCATAAATCAATGATGCTAAAAGAGGACAAGAGCTATTATCCAATGATTTCTTTTGAGATTGAAGTGCTTTAGTGAGTGACATTATTAGATGCGATCTTATGAAGAATTTGTCAAACTCACAACCACAAATATGTTAGTGCACTTGAAACAAATAGAAACCAACTTGCTATAAAACCATGAAACAAGAACAATTACGATCCATAGAGCATGAGCAAGGAAGGTTCTTATGTTATATCTCAATCACATTCAAATGAGCAATTACTAAACCCTTTAGGACAGCAGTGTGTAAATTCCAACGTAGAGCTCTTTAAGCGTGAAATGAGAAGCATATACTTAACCAAATATGAGAGACAAGGATTCAAATGAAATTATGATATCTTAGCCTTCTTAAAATGTTTTTATCAATGTTATATCAGATCTGACTGTACTTCTTATGCAGAAATACCAGTCATCAAGATCATACAATTTAACTTAAAAACAAAATGCCAAATGTGTTAAATTAATTCCTTAGAGTGTTAGGCAAATTATGAGTAATTTTTAGATCACTTTCATGAGGATTACATCACAGTTATGATGTAGATATGACTGCTGTAGGAAACAGTGAGGAATGATGAGGGTTAGAAGTCAAACTCTTAGGCCTTGGGGCCTTGAAGGAGCTAGTCCACTTGCCAAAATTTTTGACAATGACTATCACACCTGAAAACACAAATTTGTGGCCCAATTTCTCTGCAAAACCACTAAGAGTTAGCTCAGAAAATCAAATGCACCCACAAAGGTGGAAAAGGGAAAAATTGGGAAGGGATGAAGGCTAGAGGAAGAGGGATAAGGCCTAATAGGCCTGCAGCTAAGGTCAAGAGGTGTTAATTTTAGATAACAATGGTATGTCCTATGCAGAAGAGCAATTTTACTTCAATTATTTTATTAGCCCAATATCAATTTCCAGATTAACAATCACCTCAACATGATAGTAAAATGCAGATAGAACATAACAATAACAGTAGAAGACAAGCCAAGACAAGAGGACACAAGATATGGCGCATGCCAAGGACAAACCCTGATGTGGGGAAACACTTTGATCAATTCTTCTTATTATTCTTCAAAAGTTCAGCAGAGAAAAAGAGTACAATATGAAATATTCACTTGCCCAATCAAAGTGAAATCTGACCAGTAAAACAACAACAACAGAAAGTCCTAACTAGAAAGTTAACGCTGGTCAACAGGGCAGATTTTTGAGCTCCAAAACAGCTTGCTCAAACTTAATCAACTCGGCTTCCAACATCAAATCAAATCAGACCAAAAATAGTCCAAAAATTCTCAGTCAAACTTGGTCAACGGAAGTCAATGCTGCAGTCAAACCCTTATGCAGTCAACATTGGTCAAACAGTACGGTCTGCCTCGTGTTTTGTGCCCAGAAATGTGGCCTGCCCAAACAGAGATATCCCTCACAAAAGCACAGTCAAACAGGTCAATGCTAGTCAAAACCCTTCTTGCAACTTCGGTCAAAGCTGGAATAGAAAAGTACAGTCCTTCACACGTGTGGAGAGCTATCTCAGAAATATGTACCCAATCATGAGAGGAGAGAGATATGGCAGTGAAGTAAAGTGTTTAAATGAGGAGGAGGCTCCTTCTATTTATATGCAACGTTATGGGCTTGAGAGCCTAAATTAGATTGCTGGCCGACCTTGACAATTTGTCCATAATAGAAATAAATTCATAGTTTCATTTGTACTTGTTAGAATGAGATGATCATTAGATCAATCCTACACCTCTCTAAAAGAGGACTTCAATAAAAATATCAGCTGTCTCATATGAGTTGTCCAAGGTGAAGTTTGGCCCTAGTTGCCAAATTTAACACTCCCTCTCAACTAGGGAGAACTTCACTTGTCAAACCATTCGATAATCTTTACCATCTCTGACATCCCTGTCATACTCTGCTCTGCCTACACTGCTCTGCTGAACCATGAAGAAATAATGAAGAAGAAATGATCCAGAATGTGTCATACCATTCTCCACTGACCCGAAGTCGATCTCCAATAATCGAGAGTGTAGCGTACCACTTTTCACTGACCCAAAGTCAGTCTCCATTGATTGAGAGTGTATCATACCACTCTTCACTGACCCGAAGTTAGTCTACATTGATCCTAGATCAATATCAAACATCCTAGCATAGGTAGTACGGTAGTACACAATGCGTTCATTGGTAGTACTATGGTCCCTATCCTCATTTCCCTACTCATTGGCCAGATGAGAGGTACTTCCCATGAGTCTTGAATTGCATGGGTAGGATGTACCGATAGGAGAAGGTGAACCACTCATCCTGCTCATATGCCATAGGAGAAGACGAACCACTCATCCTATGCATATATCAACATGGGGTGTCACAGGGGAAGGTGAACCACTCATCCTGTACACAGCGTGTTGAAGAATCTAGGGCAAAGTAGTGTAGTGTGATTTTTTGTTACTTGATAACAATTTGTGGAGTATTTTGACTTTTCCTTATTAGCTTATTCTTCTTCTTCTTATTAGTGCATATGTGTGTACTTCATCAAACTGCTACCAAAACATAAAAACAAGAACACAAGATGTTGGCTTTCTGCTAGGGCCAAACCCTCTCTTCTCTTGAGAGGAAAACCCTTTAGTGAATTTCTCTTATTGAAGCTTCTATTGATCAATGCCAAACCCTAGACCCCTGACAAGAATATTCTCCGAGCACAAGTCAAGTCCTTCCCTCTTTCTCCACCTTGTTTCCCATCACTTTGTTTCCCAACACTTCTTCCGGCACTTCGTCTTCCTTCTTCCGACACTTCGTTCTTCTTTCAATTGTTGGTAAGTCTTGTTATACTTGCTTTAGAAGACATGCCTTTGATGAGACCCTTCCCTGATGGTGATCCCTTCACTCTCTTAGCCAACCATTGAACTTTTATGATTGTCAAGGGAGGGTTGTTATGACAACAATGTAACCCTGATTCTCACACGTGTGAGAGGTACCCTAGAGAATTAGGGTCCTTTTCCTTCGCTAGATAGATAGGCTTCTTCGCTTGTCTTGGGAGGCCTTGTAGGCCTAGTTTCAAACCCAAACAACACAAGATTATGGTTTGCTTGTCCCTGATGTCATATCAGCAGATTTTTCCTTCTTCTCCTCGCACATGTGACTGTTTCTCGCCCTAGAAACAATCCCCTACCTTCGCTGTGCTTGCTCCTTACTTCATTGCCCTTGTAGACCCTTTACTTTGTCTTCCTTCGTTCCTCTTTTAGCCTCCTTTCCTTTGCGGATTTCAGAGTTGATTGAATGTGTTATAGAGGAGTGGACAACCTCTATATATAGAGGACTGTCCCTCCATTTAGGCCAACTTGTCACATGTTTGCAGGCCGACTTGAAGACTATACTTTGGATGGTTTCTTTGGTGGTATTGCATGCTTGAAGAAATTTCTTGATGGTGCCTTAGCATAGGAGGAGAGTTGACTTTGCTTGGAGGCATTCCCTTGACTTTAATACATATTTACATAAGGTGTACCATGCCCTTAAGGTCTTCAACCTTTTTCTTTTGACTATTTGACTCACCTATAGCACTTTAACTAGTGCTAGACCTATTTCATTGAGCAAGAAACTCATTGACATATATCATAAAAATAATATTTCTTTTCTTGAATAAATACAAATATCAAAAGTACATCTATGAAGACCGAACCTAGTTACATTTCCTTCAACACAACGCACCACTAGGGGAAGGTGAACCAGTCACCCTATGGTCACTCATCGCTCCAAGAAGTACCCCAAGTCCCCCGGAGCTCCCAGAGCTCAATATCCATCACATACGGGACCCTCATAAGAGGGTCTCTCCACGATTGCAAGTCGTTCACGGAAGGTTATGAATTTGACCTTCCTTAGCGGCTTCGTAAGAATATCGACGACTTGATCATCAGTCCCAATGTATTGGAGTCTTATTGCTCCCTGTTGTACCATATCCCGGATAAAGTGGTACCTGATATCAATATGCTTGAAGCAATCATGAAACACGAGATTCTCAGAAAGACGAATCCCACTATGGTTGTCGCAGAAGATCACGTGGTATCCAACACATGTCCAAACAACTCACTAAAGAGCTTCCTCAACCAAAGAGCTTCACAGGAGGCCAAACTATAAGTAATGTATTCAGCCTCAGCAGTGCTCAAAGCAATCGACTTTTGCTTCCTGCTCATCCAGGAAATCGAAGCAGAACTTAGAGAGAAGCAACATCCAGATGTGCTTTTGTGATCCGCCACACTGCCAGCCCAGTCTGCATCAAAGTAACCATGAAGCCTCACATTTCTGCCAGTATATCTTAGTCCATAGGTGATTGTGCCCTGGAGATATCTCAAGAGATTCCTGGCAGCAATCCAATGTATGTGATGAGGCTCGACCATAAACTGACTCAATGTATTCACTGCAAAACATATGTCCAGATGGGAGTTCACCAAGAACATCAGGGCCCCCACGAGTTGATGATACTCAAAAGGATTTCCAAAGTCGGGCTCAGCAGCACTTCCGCATAACTTCTTGAAGTTAAGTTCCATCGGAATAGTCACGGACTTGTATTCCACCATCCCAAATCTTTCAAGTAGTTTCACAATGTATTTTCCTTGAGAGAGGAAAATATCACCTTGCTTTTGCCAGACCTCCAATGCTAGGAAGTAATGCATTAGTCCTAGGTCCTTCATTTCAAACTCGAACACCAACTCCCTCTTACATTGATGAATAAGAGGGTTTGCACCTATCAGAAAGAGATCATCTACATAAAGTACCAAGATGAGAGCTCTGTCATTCTCAACCTTAAAGTAAAGGTTCAAATAAACTTCACTTCTTGTAAATACCAACTTCATTAGATAGTTGTCGATCCTCTCATACCAAGCTCGAGGTGCGTGCTTCAACCCATAGAGAGATTTCTTAAATCTGCATACATGTGTCTGACGATCTTGAACTTCGAACCCCTCGGGTTGTTCTAAATAGACTTCCTCCTTAAGAGAACCATGCAAGAAGGCAGTCTTGACATCCATCTGGTGTAGGTTCCATCCTTGCGAGGTAGCAAGGGCAATGATCACACGGATGGTGGTGTAGCGGGCAACTGGTGCAAATATCTCATCATAGTCTACACCTTCCTTTTGAGAGAAACCTTGAGCAACAAATCTGGCCTTGAACTTTTCAGCACTTCCATTAGCTCCATGCTTGATCTTGGAGAGCCATTTCGAGGTGACAACGAATTTGTCCTGGGGTATAGGGACCACAGCCTAGACATCATTCTTCATAAACGATTCATACTTTTCATTCATAACATCCTTCCATACTTGGTGCTTCACAAGTTATTCAAATGAGCAAGGCTCAGATTGAATGATGGTGCTCATGGTAGTTAAGTACCTTTGGTACCTATTCGACTTCTTACTTTCACAAAATGTTCCCCTTGGTGCAATATGTCTCTTGGCATCTTCGAGAGTTTCCCTAAGCCATGAGGGTCTCCTTTTTGAGGAGGAGGGCTCATGAGGAGGTGGATCAATGGGATCTATTGGTTCTTCAACATCGAGCATCGACTCGTCTTGCGTTTCTCCATGTTTTCCTGTATCTCCTTCTTCGTCCTTCCTTGGAATAGGAAGGTTTCTAATTTTCCCAAGGGAAACGTCTTCAACAAAGGTGACATCATGACTTATCTCTACTCCTCTCTGACCAGACACATAGATTCTATATGCCTTGGAAGTTTCATTGTAGCCCACAAACATTCCTTTCTTCCCAGATGCATCCAATTTGCTTCTCTTTTCTTTCGGCACATGAAGATATATGGGACTACCAAAAATTCTAAAATGAGAAACATCAAGTTTCTTACCGGTGAAAACTTCTTTGGGAGTTTTGGAGTTCAATACTTGATGTGGACATCTATTTTGAACATACAGGGCAGTGTTGGCCACTTCCGCCCATAAGAACTTTGGAAGGCTTTGATCATGAAGCATGGTACGAGTGGCTTCTATGCAATAGTCATTGAATTCATTTGGCTCATACTCGGTTACATTATCGGTCCTCAATATCTTGATCTTTTTTCCTGTTTGATTTTCAACCAAGGCTTTGAAAGTACGGAACCATGTGAATACTTTGTCCTTCTTCTTCAAGAAATATATCCAAGTTTTGCGAGAGAAGTCATCAACAAAGATAGCATAATATAGATATCCTCCCAAAGATGTCACAGGCAACATACCAGATAGATTGGAATGGACTAATTGCAACATGTCAGTAGTCTTGCTACTACTTGAGGGGAATGGTCCCCTTATATGTTTTCCTTCGGCACATCCCTGATAAACACCTTCATGTTCTATTTTGAATTTGGGCATACCTTTAACCATATTCCTTGCATCGGGGAGAGCCTTCTAATAAAGATGAGCAAACCTCCGGTGCCATAGTTGGAATTGAAGAGATGTGTCGCAAGACAGCTCCCAGTGGATTTCCCCCAACTTGATATAACCCTGAATCCAAGAGTAAATGCTTCTTTGAAATTTCTTTTCCAAACATGCACCTCTCCATCAATGAATGTCGCCTTGAATCCTTTGTCTTCCATCGCCGAAATAGATACCAGGTTTTTCTTTAGATCGGGTACATATAGTACTTCTTGTAGATGAACGATGTTACCTTGATTTAATTGAAGAGTAACATTCCCAACTCCCTTCATGGGATAGGTGGCATTGTCTCCAAGGATAATTTCCAGATTTGTATCCTTTTCTATCAGATTTGAAAGAGCCTCCTTGTACCCAGTGAAGTTTTTTGAGGCTCCATTATCAATCAACCAATTTCCCAAGGTGTCCGGAGGAGAGGCAACAGAGAGGGCATATATAATATTAAATTCTTTTTTCTTGTTATCTATAACATTAGATTCCTCATACGTGGAGTTTCTTGATCTTTTGGGAGGTTGACCATTTCCATGTTGAGTAGCGAGAGCATACCTTTCTCCTTTGTTGTTGAACTTGCCATTTCTTTGATTGTTGTTGCCCCTGAAATTGTTGCGATTGTTGTTATCATTATCCCGAGGTGTATCCCTTCTATTAGGACACTCCCTAGCATAGTGGCCAAACTTGTTACAAATGAAGCATCTTCCCTTCCTTCCTTCTTTGAATCCTGGTCTTCCTTGACATTGCTTCTTTGAATCTGCATTGTTCTTTCTTTTAGCATGAGCAGAGAATGCAGTAGGATCATTCCTATTTGAAGGCATCTCCATTTCCATCATCCTTGTCTCTTCTTGAGAACATCTAGTCAGTAATTCTTCAAAACATGGAATCTTGTCATTGTTGAGGATAGTAGTGTTGAACACATACCGTTCACGAGGAAGACCTCCAAGGGCAATGAGAGTGAGCTCCTTATGAACAATAGCTTCTCCAATTGAAAGAATATCATTTTTGATCTCGGTAATCCTCATGAAGTAGGATTGAATGTCTTCACGTCCTCCCTTCTTTATGTCCTTCAATTTGTTTTTGAGAAAGAGGACTTGCTTTGCATTGCTAGATTTGAACATGCCAACCAACCTGTCATATATCTCCTTTGATGTGCTTAAATCAAAGACATAGGCAACTAAATGCTTATGAATAGAGTCCCTGTTGATCTTTTTGGCTTTGACTTCACCGTTCTTGTACTTGGTATTAGCAACAACAGGTGCATTTGAAGGAGGTTCCGAAATCTTTTCCTAAACATAGTCCATAACATCTTGCTCTTCTAAAGTCAAATCAAGAGACAACTTCCATGCATGATAATCAAACTTATCATGAAGCTTGTCATCAGACTTGAAGTAGGATGTGGAGGCCATTGAATCTTGTTCTTGATCACAAGATTTCTGTGATTGTTCTTCTCACTCTTGCTTGGGCTTTGTCTTCACCTCAGCTCTGATACCATGTTAATTTTAGATAACAATGGTATGTTCTATGCTTAAGAGTGATTTTACTTCAATTATCTTATTAGCCCAATATCAATTTCCAGATTAGCGATCACATAAACATGATAGTAAAATGAAGATAAAACATAAACAATAATAGTAGAAGACAAGCCAAGACAAGAGGACACAAGATATGGCGCATGCCAGGGACAAACCCTGTTAATTTTAGGTATGTTCTATGCTTAGAGAAATTTATTTCAAATTTTCACAATTAGCTCAATATCTTTTCCAAATTAGCAATCACATAAACATTAAAGTAAACTGCAGATAGAACATAAACATAAATCGCAGAAGACAAGCCACGACAAGAGGACACGAGATGTGGTGCTAGCCAGGGACAAACCCCAATGTGGGGAAACCCTTGATCAATTCTTCTTTTATGTTCTTCAATAGTTCAACAGAGAGAGAGAGAGAGATAGTACATATACAACAAAAGTCAACATTTTGACTTATCTAAATAAGAGCATAGATCATCTCTAAGTAGATGATACATGAGGTAGTTGAACTCAGTTGAAGACATACTGCTTCAACTGATTCTCCATCGCCTTGCTGCACGTATCATTGTGTTGCTCCTCCTCATCATGCTGCACTTCATCACATGCTCCCATCACTGGGCTGCACTCAATCATTATGCAACACTATACTGTTGTCTCTAACACCATGCTGCATCCAACTGCTGCATCTAGATATGTAGCTGCATCCATAGGCTGTATCTTAACATGTTGCATCAACTACTGTAGCCAACCGTAATGTTTCATCAATATTATCCACCATGTGAACTTGATGTCCCATGCATCTTTGCAGCACCATGTATCTTTGCAGCACTATGTAGCCTAGTTGTCCCATGTATCTTTGCTGTACTAGTTACCTTGCTATCCCATGTACATTGCTGCACTAGATACCTTGCTGTCTCATGTACATTGCTGCACTAGATACCTTGCTGTTCCATCTTCCTTTGTTGCACCGTGTGACCTTGCTGTCCCATATTCCTTTGCTGCCAACACACCATACAAACGCTGCTGTTTGTCACTTAATTATTGCTGTAATTTCTAGGACTGGTTAGGGCACACAACAGTCCCTAACTGTCCTCAAATCTGGCCCAAAATTTCCCTTATGAAATTCGGCCTACCCTATTGTGAACAGACCTCATTTAGATGACTGTGTCTAGGGTATTCTAGGACTGCAACTAGGGCTTCCTTAGGACAGCGTCTAGGGCTTCCTTAGGACTGTGTCTAGGGCTTCTTTAGGACTGTGTTAGGCCTTCTTTAGGACAATGTTAGGGCTACCTTCCATTTGCGTCTAGGGCTGCCTTCCATCTGTGTCTAGGGCAACCTCTTTTCCTCCAACGTTTAGGGCTTCCACTCCTAGATTTCTCTTCCACTAAAACCCAAGACAAGTGGAGAGGAATCAAGATAGAATTGTGTGTGAGAAATGACTCTCAAGTCATCTCCTTTTATACTAAAACGTTGAGCACATGTGGGGTTTATTTGGTCGCTGGCCGACCTTGACGAATTGTCTTATAACACAAATAAATTCATAACTCCATGAATACTTATCAGAATCGGATGATCTTTAGATCAATCCTACACCTCTCGATGAGAGGGATCCAAGAAAAATATCAGTTGTCACAAATAAGATGACCCACATGGAGTTTGGCCTTAGTTGCCAATTTTAACACTCCCTCTCAATTAGGGAGAACTCCCTCCGCTGATCCATATGTCCGACTGTACTATCTCTGCCATCAGTGTCGTGCACTGCTCTGCTCTGCTGAACCATGAAGAAGAAGAATTGATCAAGAATGTCTCAAACCATTCTCTACTAACCCAAAGTCAGTTCCATATGAAGAGAGTATGTCATATCACTCTTACTGATCCCAGATCAGTTTCATTGATCCCAAATCAATATCACAAGAGAGTGTCTCAAACCACTCATACTGATCCTAGATCAGTTTCATTGATCCCAGGTCAATGGAGGCCATCCTAGAATAGGGAGTACGGTAGATACAACGATGCGTCCATCAATAGTACTACTATGGTCCCTAACCCCATTTCCCTGCTCATTGGCCAGATGAGAGGTACTTCCCATGAGTCCTAGACTGCATGGGTAGGATGCCTCGACAGGAGAACCACTCATCCTATCCTTAAGTCGCCACGGGGTATCACAGGGGAAGGCTGAGCTATTCACCCTGTACACAATGCACCATTAGGGGTGGGTGAGTCGCCCTATGGTCGCTTGTTGCTCCAAGAAGTACCCCAAGCCCCCAGAGCTCCCAGAGCTCAATGCATGCATCATGCAAGACCCTCACAGGAAGGTCTCTCAACGACTCCAAGTCATTCGGGAAAGTCACAAATTTGACCTTTCCCCGGGGCTTTGACAGAATATCTGCGACCTGTACATCAGTGTCAATGCGATGGAGCCTCCTCGCTTATCAACGTACAATATCCCAGATAAGTTAGTATCTGGTGTCTATTTGTTGGAGCAATCATAGAATACGAGATTCCTCAACAATCGAATCCCACCTTAGTTGACACAGAATATCACGGTGGTATCCATCATGTGTACAAACATCTCACTGAAGAGCTTCCACAACCAGGCAGCTTCACACGAGATCATACTCAGCTATGTATTCGGTCTCAGCAATGCTCAAATGCAACCGTCTTCTGCTTCGTGCTCATCCAGGATATCGAGCAAGCCCCAAAGAGAACTAGCACTCAGAAGTGCTCTTGCGATCCTCCACACTCCCTGCCCAGTCAGCATTCGAATAATCATGCAACTTCACATTTCTGGCAGTGTATCTCAATTCATGAGAGATTGTGCCCCGAAGATATCTCCGAAGATTCTTGGCACCAATCCAGTGAGGCTCAACCATATATGAGCTCATCATGCTAACTGCAAAACATATATCTGGACGGGAGTTCACCAAGAACATCAAT
Source organism: Pinus taeda (assembly GCA_000404065.3). Lineage (NCBI taxonomy): Eukaryota > Viridiplantae > Streptophyta > Pinopsida > Pinales > Pinaceae > Pinus > Pinus taeda. The sequence continues at coordinate 156,505 of APFE030960536.1, forward strand.
GCTAGTATGAGTTTGTGAAACTCAGAGGCATTTCCCAAATCAGGGCAGGTATCCCTACCACATAACTTCTGAAAGTTAAGCTCCATTGAGGTAGTTGTGAGCTTGCTGTTCACCATTCCAAATCTAGAATCTAACTCCCTCTTACTTCTGCAAATGAGAGGATTTGCATTCTACAGAAATAGGTCGTCTTCAGAAGGTGTCAGTATGAGAGGTCTATCATCCACAACCTTCGAGCAATGGTTTGGATCGGCTTCATTCCTAGTGAATCTCAGCTTCATCAGACAGCTATCAATCCTCTCCTACTATGCCCGGGGTGTTTTGCTTCAAGCCATAGAGGGGTTTCTTCCACCTGCGTACATGAGATTCCCAATTATGAATCTCAAACCCCTCAGGTTGTTCCAAACCTGTGGACCTGCTACATGAGTGGAATGGTCCCCTTGCAAGATTTTCCTTCCATACATCTCAGACATGTATCTTCATGCTCTTCTTGAATTCAGTCATCCCTGTCACCATCTGACTCACATTGGGTAGGGCCCCATAATAAGTAGACCTCCAGTGCTATAGATGAGATGTGTCAACTGACATGGTCCCCAATGGACCATCCTGCAACTTGATACAAATTGCCAACCCTGAACCCATGAGTAAAAGCATCTTTGAAAATTCTATTTTCAAACACATACCTTTCCATTGATGAATGGCACCCTGAAACCTTTGACTTCCATTGCCGAAATGGACACTAGGTTATTCTTACGATCAGGTACATAAAAGAGATTCTTGTAAATGAATCGAGTTACCCTCATCCAATTGAGGGGTAACATTCCCTACACCCTGTTGACTACTGGAGTAGCACCTGATGATTATGTGAAGACTCCATGCCCAAGGATGATCCAGAGGACACTTGTACCATCAGATGTCATCAGTCAACAGAGTTTTTAAACTCTACTTCTATCTTCTCATCATCTTTCTTGTACCCAGATTCCACACCCTGCGGGGAATTGTAATAAGTCATACTAGTATGATGAGTTTCTTGAATTTGTAATAGGCCTAGGATGTGGGACTCGATCAGCAAACGAGTACACCTTGGAGTGTTTTTTTTATCCGGTTAATTATCCCTTCATTATTCAGAGGCGGATAATTTTCTGGATTTTTTCACTCAATTTTTACCCCAAAGCCGAGGTGACGGTTTGAAGATTGAGCCCCTAACACATCTTAGTATCTAGAGTCGATGTATATTACCATACTAGATCACACAAAAAGTTTCGTGGAATTTGGCTAAGTCTAAGTAGGATTTTTTAATAGTTAAAAATTTCCCGCAAAACGGGATTTTTTAATTATTTTTTATGTAAAGGCATAAATAAGTGGCCTTAGGAGATGTCTGGGCATATGACCACTCGAAATTCATCCTCAGAGGCCCATCATTCTCTTAGAGCCTACTTTGGGGGTCAAAAAATGACTCAGAGTCCCTCAAAAGCCGATTTTTCAAGTGACAGTAGCAAAAATGAAGAAAAAAATTCAAAAAAATGAATAATTGGAAAAATTTATAAATTTTTCCAAAGTCAAAATAAATCAAATTTTGACATGGAAAATTAAAGGAATATCAAGGGTGATGTAGCAGCAATGTGGGGCCCACCACATGGAGGAAAGCCAGTCAAAGTTCCAAATGGCAAATCAAATGGTCCAGTATTAAGTTAAAAAGGCATCACGTAAAGTTTATGAAAAGTCACGTATGGCTAAAAATTTACTTTGGATTTAATTTAAACATGGTGGAATTAAAGTGCAAGGCATATTATAAAGTTGAAACTTTAACAAAATTAGTGGGGGACAAAAAGTGTGACATGGCAGCCACATTGGAGCTCAAGTCAACGAATCATCAAAAAGGCACTTAAAATCAGTTTATGGATTTGTAAAAGGAAAGTGGGGACAAGACTGCCACATGGGACAGACCTTGTCTCCCACTTGTTCCCCACTAAACTCCACTCAATTGGTAGTCCATTGAAAAGGTACGCAGATCATTTTGATATCAGATTTAGTTGGGACAACTCTGACACATGGGACAGAAGCTTTTCCCCTATTCATTGGAACAATTTGCAGTTAACTCCACTAAGAAGATACGCAGCCTGTTTTCAAAGCTCAGTCCAACTCACACACAAGGCATACTTGCCAGCCTACACGCAGCAGTCAACTATAGTCTATATGCAGTTGTCAAGGGGATATACGCAGATTTGGAGAGGATTTGTTAAAGTGCTCAGACCTGTCAGCTTCCACCCAATACGCAGCATTTAACGCAGAAATATACACTGCCAGTGAAGAATGCTACCTACAGCAGTTTGGAAACACATGGCAGCCTCAATATATTCAGCGGTTTACCAATGGATGAACGCTGATTCTCAAGGGAGACATACACAGCCAGTTAGGGATCAGCAACAACAGTTATCTCCAGCAAATGGACAGTCAAGCAGCCACTTGGAAATTCGTTGAAGCATTGAGATCTCCACCTGATTGCCACTTGTCATTGGAATTTTCCTTGGGATCATCTCCCATTTTCTTATTTATATGAGTCTTGAGCTCTCATTTTGATATGATAGAACGAATTGTTGGGCTTGCAGAGACTCTGCTGGATTTTGTATTCATCTTTCATATAAATAAATAAAAGTCTTTGGGGTTACTAGCTTCTCTTGTGGTGCACCCTTTGGTTGATGAGGTATACCTGTGTCGTTTGATATTATTATTCATTTGATTTTACATTTGCTATCTAGTTGTTTTTCTTTGTGCATTTGCCTGAAGGCATTATTGTCTAGGGAGGAGAGATTTGCAGCTATCTCAAATCTCCTTTGGGCTTGGTATATTTTGTGCTCTCGTTGCAGCTTGTCATTGTCGGTTCAATGACAAGCTCAACTTGGTCTCTATATGCCAAGTCTCTTTTGCACTAACAATTGGTTTGCAGGCATTTTTTATCTTAAGGATAGGTTGCCAACTCTATTAGAGTGTGAGGACTTCTTCAGTTGGAATAGTCACCTCCAAGGATATCAAAGGTCCCACAAGTTGTTCAAGCCAGCAATCTCATAAAACATCAAAAGATTTACTCAAGAGGGGGTTTCTTGAGCCCTTTGCTTATTTTCTATCTTGAAAAATTATCACATACTTTCTTCTTTCGTTTGTGTGCATATTGGTTTTATCTAGCATTTGAGGCCCTATTTCTTTTGCGTGCTAACTCTTTGGCTTGCTGTCCTACAGGTGTTCCTGGAGGTAATTCAAGTTTGAAGAAGAAAGCTAAAACATAAGCTAAGTAACCCTTTTCCCTTTGGAAATCCAAGTCCAAGGTTATGTGGGTTTAAATTTGAAAACATTTGACTTCATTCTAAACAAATAAAAAATAGAATAAAAAAATTTTCATTTCTTAAAGAGCAATGCTTTGAAGGCACTGGTTGTTTATGTGTTTCATGCTTATCTTATGTGTTTATGGCTATTGCTCATATTAGGGTTTGCTTATAAATCTTAAATAAATAATCTATTTAACTCTAACAAATTCTCCTAGAAACTCACATCTTTGTTTTTTAGCTTAACTTTTCATTAGGGACCACCCCCCTTAGCTAACCTAGGAGATAGCTCAAACGGAAAGAGTTGGGATTAGTGTGACAGCCCCTTCTCTGAATTCCCTGCCACCAACCACACCTTGTGGGGTTGAAGGCTTTTCTCACTGACTGGTAGGTAG
>APFE030960536.1:167927-220583 GCA_000404065.3 Pinus taeda
TTTATCAATAATCTGGAATATATAATATATATAGTCCTCTTTTAAGATCTACCCATACATTAAGCAATATTGATAAATGAGTAGAACCTTTATTCTAGGAAGTGTCATGGTATTTAGCACTTATAATCAATTTAGTATAAAATACTAGTGCAGTGTATGCGACACATGCATATGTAGCTATCATATGCATGTACTGTATACCTGCTATTATGCTTGCGCTCTTTATATTTATAGATGGGTCTTTACACAAGGCAAGTATGTAGTTGAGATCCTAAACAGATTCAAGATGGAGGATTGCAAGACAATGTCTAAACTGATTATTACCAACTTGAGGAAGCTTAATGCTTCTAAGGGTGAGTTGGTGGATCACACATTGTACAAGCAATTTATTGGGTTGCTGATGTATCGGGTTAATACTAGGCCGAACATATGTTTTACTGTGAACACACTCAACCAGTTCATGGTGGAACCAAGGAGGGTTCATTGGGTGGAAGGTAAGCATGTGTTGAAGTATCTTCATGGTATAGTGGACTATGGATTGAGATATGTCAGAGTTGGTGGAGCGCATTTGTAAGGCTATAGAGATTCAGACTAGGATGGGAGTGTAGTGGAATGGAAGAGTACATCTAGATGTTGTTTTAGCTTGGGTCCAACAATGATCTTGTGGTTTATCAAGAAGCAACACCTATTGGCACTTAACTCAACAAAGTCCGAGTACATGGCAATGAGTTTGGCGAGTTGTGAGACCATATGGCTTTGCAAAATTCTCTCCAGGTTGTCTGGTCTTTAGATGGGGCCTATGGTGTTTCACTGCGATAATCAAAGCTACATCAAGCTTTTGGAGAATCCAATGTTTCATGACAAGTCCAAGCAAATAGGAGATTAGGTACCACTTCATCAAATATAGGTCCAGAGAGGTGCTGTGATAGTGCAGTATATACCCATAGATGAGTAGGTAGTAGATATTCTCACCATGCCTCTAGTGAAGGAGAAGTTTGTGTTCTAAAGTAACAACCTAGGGGTGGTGGAGAATATCTTCCTTGCTAGGAGGGAGTGTTGATTTTGTAGCTTCGGAAAGTCTTCTGCATAGACTTGTATCTAGCATGTAGGAGAAGAAGTCCTCTTCAAGTGGTTGTTTGAGAGGAGAAACTAATATGATCTCCTTCCTAAGTTTTAACTTTGGAAAAGTACATTGATTAATTATTTAGTTAATGTTGAATTTGGGCTAATGTTTACCTAAGGATAAATATTAAATTATTTAAGTAACTTAGATCTAAACTCCACCGTTGATCTAAGAAAGGTAGGATTTAATCTTAACTATCAATCACTTTGGCGATTAGAGATTTAGCGCATGGAGAAATTATAAAGAGAATCTATGGGAGAGGATGAAGACACATTACATTGCTATTGTTGAAAGAGTGATTTTAGCGCATGGAGAAATTATAAAGAGAATCTATGGGAGAGGATGAAGACACATTACATTGCTATTGTTGAAAGAGTGATTTTATCAAGGAGTGAGAGACTCTAGGGTTGAAGAGAAGGGAAAATGATTGCAACAAGGAAATTTCCGGAGCAAATTCAAGGAGGCTGTGTCGAGGAGAGAGAGGCCAAATTGCTGAAGAGGAGGGCCAAGTTTTGGAGGGAGGCCGAATTATCCATAGGTTTATTTTTCTCAAGTGCGTAAGGGCTGTATGAAGTGAGAAAGAGGGGCTGAGTTAGTTTGTGAAAGATGTCGATTTTCTAGGGCCGAAATTTTTAGGATAGTCAATCTCTAGGAGGTTCAAATTCCTTGAGGCCAATTTTCTAGAGTGGCTGATTTCTAGGTTCCAAGCAGCTGTAATTTTTTTGTGTATTCTCTGTGGGTCTAGGACATAATTTTCCTGAATAATATAAAGTGAAGGAAGGTTGTTTTGGCCAAAAACATTTCCTGCTGTTGTGTGATTGATTTCCCTGTTTTATTTCCATTGCAAATTTATTTTCTAAAAGTTAAAATACAAATGAATTTATTTTCTAGCAGCCTTCAGATTTATTGAGCAAATAATTTTGGGTATAAAATAATTTTTGAGTTATAAATAAATCAGATCTGATATCGGAGATTTAACACATTCTTGTCTAAGGATCTTGCAATCCTGGACTTTAGATATAAATGTGGCAGGAGCAATCTGTTGAATGAACTTCAAAACCATGTACAATGCAATTATTGCTCCCATTGAGTATCCAACAAGGACAACCTTTTCATGAGTGATTGGGCATATGGAGCCACAAAGAACTTTTTCAAGGACTATTATCGAGAAATTATTGTCTCTCATTTTATCCTAGTCATCAATGGTAAAAGGTATGCCTGGTGCATTTCCATCGTTTTGGATGGTAGTACTTTGTTGCATATTGTCTAGCACATATATAGATTAGATCTCAATTTCAAAATATTTGTCAACACTACAACCTTTCTAACCTTTTAACCCATTAAAACTATGGTGATCTTGGATCACTTCTTTTCATGCTTTTTGAACATAGAAATGAAATTCTGAAGAATTCCAAATAATCTCTTGCTTATGGTTCGATTGACTAAATTTGGTCAGAAATAGACATTAATGATCGTCATTATCATTATCAATAAATAAATTGAGCATAGACAACCAAACTAACACTGCCTTCAAATGTTGCACTAACCATTGCCATCATCCCATGTTTTGTGCCCACTTGGCTATTAGTATTTCACATTCAAAACCATCTATTCAACCTGGTTTAATAACAGTGGCAACAATTTTAGTGTGTGTAAAGATGGAAATCTTGCCAAGGGGTTGGTCTGCGGTGTTAGCAACGGTCTCATCTGAAGCTATGAACATATTACTCCATGTCAACATTGTTGCCGCAAAATCTAGCAGGCCTTGTAGAGGAGTTCCCCAAAAGGCAATCACTAGACCAAGTGACAACAATAAGGTAGTAGCCCACTATCACCATATCTACTACCCCCTGTTCTTTATGGGTTTTCACCAATGGGAGGAGTCCCAGTATATAGGTCACCTAAGATATATTCTATAGGCTTAAAGGTATAAGGTGACACAATAGGCTTCTGAGGGATGACACAACTTAGGTACAAGGCTCAAGAAATGAGGATAGGCAATTCACTTCCCTTGGGAGGCCAAACTAGGGCACGCTTGACTTAGGGCTTGATTAATAGTGTGAGAAATGTAGTTGCCTGAGGTCAAGGTACCAAGAAAAGGTTTCCAACAACAAGACAAAGGCACATGAAATCTTCAAGAAGCCCTCAAGTTGAAGCTTAACCAAACTAGGGTTTCTGCTTTAAGGAAAAATATCTAGGGCAACAAAAATTATGGAGAAAAATGGAAAGATTAGCCACCAAGAGGAATGATTTTGAGGCAACCACTACTACTCTTGATGTTGAATCCTTCCAATGCCAAAAATCTCTTTCCTAGGCAATTTCACACTAAGCCCTAATTAAGGTTGCTTATCCTTAAGAGGGCCAAATTTAAGAAGAGAGAATAAATTTAATTTATGGATAAAATTTAATTTGATCACCAACTAGACAAGGCCAATGCCTAGTCCTTGGGTTGATGGAGTCTATGGATGCTTAAGACTAGCTAAATCTTGCAAAGGAGTAAGCATATTTTGATGCCCTAGCAACAAAACCCTAATTATTACCTTTGTGAGGCATCAAAGACACTTCAGAGAGCTACAACAAGAGTTCACCAAGGGAATTACCATTCACATTCCATATATGAGTAATGCACACAATGAGGCTATCTAGATTTCTATGCAATTGATTTTCGAGAAATTAGGGCACAATAGAAAGAAAACCTAGATAACCATTGCATTCCATACATTAGACACTAAGCCCTAATTAAGGTTGCTTATCCTTAAGAGGGCCAAATTTAAGAAGAGAGAATAAATTTAATTTATGGATAAAATTTAATTTGATCACCAACTAGACAAGGCCAATGCCTAGTCCTTGGGTTGATGGAGTCTATGGATGCTTAAGACTAGCTAAATCTTGCAAAGGAGTAAGCATATTTTGATGCCCTAGCAACAAAACCCTAATTATTACCTTTGTGAGGGATCAAAGACACTTCAGAGAGCTACAACAAGAGTTCACCAAGGGAATTACCATTCACATTCCATATATGAGTAATGCACACAATGAGGCTATCTAGATTTCTATGCAATTGATTTTCAAGAAATTAGGGCACAATAGAAAGAAACCCTAGATAACCATTGCATTCCATACATTAGACATTAAATGAAAATTTCTTCAACAACAAAGCTCACTTACAAGATTGAATGCCTGAATAATCCATCATCGATCCAAGATAACTTCTCCACAGACAAGACATAGCTCCAATATGCAAAGTACTCCATAGATCACATCTAGCCAAGATCCAAGAGGTTGAAATTCTCTGAAGGAGGGCTGATTAGTCCAAGTGATGATGATCAAAATGAAAAGTCCTCTACTCTATTTATATGAGGAGAAAGAGTCATAATATTAGCCTAAAAGCCCCTACTAACAAGTAAAATCACAATGAAACCCTTGGGTTACAAGCCAACCCAACTAGCTTTGAGATAAATGCAAATAAAAGCGCACACATGTGAGCTGTGAGGCCTCTAGGGCTGACATCATCCACTAAAGAAGCTCCAAATTCCAAGTGTTGATGCTACAAGGTGCCAAGTGTGAGGTAGTAGCATTGAAGAACTATCATTTGAGGGTTGGCCTGAAATTTCCATCAATGGCTCCCTGTGGTCGCCAAAATCTAGCTGGGGCACCACAAAGTAGTCTCCTGGGTCTCCAACTGCTTAGGATGTCCATCTTTGCTCCAACATTGAGGGATTTCTAGGTGCTACTAGCCCCCCCAAGTCTCTGAAGGTGAGACCATTCTCATTTGGGCCATGAACCAGTTGTCATCCCTCATATGGTACTAACGTTGACCTGGGGACATGTTATGTCCAGGTTTATCATCCTGAAGAATCATCAAATGTAGTGCAAAGTGGCAGAATGTCTTGGGTGCAGGAGGTGCCTAGGGTCTTATGTGATGTGTTGTTGCTACTTGGAGATCCAGGGCTCTCAATGCTTCACTTGTGGGTGCCAATATATTTCTCTTATGGCCTGAGTACCTGTGGGTAAGGCGCCCAGGACATGGGTTGCTGAACCACTTGACAATCATGACATAAAGTCTAGTGAAAGCAACTAGTCATTAGGGACAATAATCATGATTGCATCTAAGTGAACTAAGATTGAATGTAATGGGCTATTTAATACTTCAAACAAGGATTCCCTTCCAAAATCAGGGCCTTTAACTCACAATGGTGTTTCCTTACTAGGTAGGAGTGCCTAAAGGACAACCCTATTAGGTGTTTCTAGCCCCCAAGGGGAAGTAACATTTCCTTATTCCACCCTTCAATTGATAGGTGTTAGTGAATAATAATGATGGTACGGAGGGGAGAAGACTTCAGGCCAAGTGCCATGGCCAAAGGGACCGACATGATGGGGATCCACATCCTGATTGTATAGATGTGAGAAGGGAGCAATTGTGGATGCATGAGTTACCAACTCGACCTTTGTTTTTCCACCCCTCCTATGCTACTTTTGATTTTTTTTCTTTGTATTACTACTTGTAGCTCAAAGGGTTAGAGCTTGCTTTGAATGATGTATAACAGTTGTATTACCCCTTAAGGATGAGTCATTTCATTGCCCATCAGGGTTGAGACATGCAAGGGTTCCTTTTCATGATGTAACAAAGCAACATGTGCTCAGGAACCGGGTGATGGCCATAATGAGTGAGATAGAGCTAATGCTAGGATTTTTCCCACATGCTAATGTGTATGTCCCAACCATTTTTTGCCTTTTTGATATTCTTTCTTTTGATTTGTTTTGTGGCCATGATACACTCTTTCTTTTCTTTTAGCTACATCAACCTCCTAGGGAAAATTTTCAGGCCCTGCCTAGGTATGAGGATGTATGGGTACCAAATCCTAGAGAGTCGATGGATAGTTGAACTCGAGGAATGGAGTAAGATAAGGGCTTGTAATATACTATGGAAAGTGGTAAGTATGGAATGGGGATAGATGGAACTATGCTATCTCAAGCAGGGCTTCCCAAATAGTGCCCATCCTATATCCATTGGGCCATTAGGAGAGGTCCCACTAGACTAGGATCAAAGATTACCCTCCATTTAAGGTGAGGGAACAAGATCATGGTCAAAACCCCTCTTTCTTCTAGGTCACCCCATAATCTGTATCATATGCCCAAATACAAACAAGCATAAGCATCCAATTGCAAAATGAATGAAGTGCCATTTGCTTGTAATCCCACTTTTGACCATGTGCTCTTGTTGGATGGGTGAGAAGCATGTGGTTGTTGTAGGTGGCAAAGATATAATGGCACGTCATCAACTAGTGGTGGTTGTTAGGGTTTGCATGGCTGACCAGCTGGATGTGAAGAATGGGAGACAAGTTTTCTCCTATAGGTTTAACCATTTTGGTGGGTAACAAGCACTATGTTCCATCACAACAATATGCTTTGGGTTTATATCACATTTGTGCAAAAAAAGTCAAATGCGAACAACCAACCAAAATGATCCATTTATCCCCCTTGCTTCACTAAATGAGCCATCTCATGTGATCATCACATAAATAATCTCAACTTTTAGATTTGAACCACTGATTAAATCCCTCAAAATGCAAATGTGATTTTGTGGCGATAATAGTTCCTTTTTGAAATCCCCATTTAGAAATGTACTTTTGACATCCATTTGATGAATTGTTTATTTGATCTGAGTTACATGGAAAACACCAAGTTAATCTTATTCATTTTCTCCATTTGGACTTGCTTTGTGCTTGTCATTTGAACCATTTATTTTATACTTCCTGGTAGAGACGTTTGCACCCAATTTCAATTTCCCTTGAGCAAGATCGCACATGCATGGTAGAGAACAAAATAGATGAATTTCACCCACTAAGTTTAGTTATTTCATACTACATATCTACATGAATTTGTAATACAAAATTTGTTTCAAATTTGACAGTTGAAGATAAGAATATATACCTTCAATGAAGTACTCCTATCTTTAGTGTTGAAGTGAGTGGTAGCTTCGGAAGGTCTTCTGCATAGGCTTGGTGTCTTAGCATGTAGAAGACATTATTTGCCTCTTTTAGGTGCTTGCTTGGTGGAGTAAGTGATTTATGTCTTCTTTCCTAAGTTTAACTTAGGAAAAGTACAATAATTAAAATAAATTAATTATTGTGGACTATTGAGTTATTTTCAAAGAAAAAATAATTAAATATTTTAGTGACTTAGAAATAATCTCTATTATTGATCTCCAAGATGGTTCTAGAAGGGAGATTGGGGTTAGGGATTTGGAATCAACGAATATTATAAAGAGAGCCTAGCGAGGATGTGAAGACACAAGTTGTGTGAGGGAGTCGTCATTCAGAGAAAGCGATTTTCTTTAAGTGTGAGTGGCTCTGTGGACTAGGAGTGCAGAGAAGGAGAAGTGCAAGTGGATTGGGGTGAATCTAGTAGGGTCGAGTAGGAGGAGATTGCAGGGCCAAGTTTCCGGAGGGAGATTGATTTTCTTTGGAGGAGGCCAAGTTTTCCCTAGTGTGCATTAGTGGCACACAAAGGAGGGCGCAGGTTGAGTTGTTGGCTAAGTATTTGGGCAAAGTTCTCCAGGCCGATTTTGATTTCATCTAGAGGCTAATTTTCTAGAGGCCGAGTTCCTTGGGCTGAATTCATTCTGAGGGAGCTGTGTTACAGGTTCCGAGATTTTGTATTTTTCCTTGTATCTTTGTGGGTCAAAGAACCCAGATTTCCTAGATAATTGAATGATGGAGAATTGTTATGCGTGATTTTATTTTGCAATGTGTGATTGATCTCTTTGGTTTTTTTTATGCATATATTTAATTCTAGAAGTTAAAAATACCAGTGATCTTATTTTTCGGTGATTATTTGGATAAATAAATAAATCGCTGGGGATAAATTAAATTGCCGTGAGAAAATAAATCTGGCTGGTATTAAAAATTTAACATTTAGCAAAATATGGCACCCATCTAAATTAAACTTTACTTATTCTAACATCTATAATGTCAAAATCACATGGTACGAATACCCAACCACAATTTCTTATTTGGGGCACTCCTTGGTGTGTTTTAATTCTAGGTTATGTTACGGTATGTGCATGGTTCTTACTATTGCACTGTTGCCCAACACTGTGTAGTTGAATCTAAACCATTCCATCTAATTATTCTTCTTTTATTTTGTATTTCTATTTTTACATTGAATCATGTTCTTGATACATGCGAGATTGTGTGTTTATTTTTCTCGTCTTGTCATCGCATTTTCTTGTCTAGGTTCATTCTCTCTCATAAGACAATTGATTAATATTAAAATATTTGCAGGACGAGTTGGGAAGATTCAGTATTCCATCTATGGGGCGAGTAAATGAGATTATAGGTACGACCACTGAGGAGGTTGTGGCAAAAGCAAGGCATGGTCTTATTTAAAATGCTTCACAGGGTAAATTTAATCCTCATGCATACTTTCTTATGTAATATTTCTGCCAAAGCAACCAAAAATGAAATAAAGTCATGTTGAATCCCAGAAATGGCCCGAAGCTTGTTTATTAGTTTTTGAACATTTCGTCTTCTAAATAATCGTCATGTAAACATTTGTTTTCTATCAACAGGTGCTAGGTAGTTTAGCAGTATCATATCGTCCAAGTTTGACTTGGCTAGTGTTTTACAACCTTATAAGTTAATGTCAAGTTGTCTGGTTGAGTTTGCAAGATTAATCTGTTTAGGGAGAGGTGGACTTTGGCTTCCTTTTTTTGGTTTTTCATATTTCTATGTACCCCCTATGAAGACAATAGGAAGAATTTCAGATGGAATAAACGATTGGTATACACGACTTCTAATTAAATTTTTGGTCATCATTTTATTACAAAACGTGTTGTTATAGTGGTCGAGCACACTATATGGGACCAATCTATCGCAATATCTACATGGGTCATATCTTTGTTTTCCTTCCCTGCATCCTGTATAACTTCAAATAAACACATGGGTACAATTGATAGGCATGAGAGTTTACGAGGATTCTCTTTCGATGAAAGCGAGGAAGGCTAACTAACATATGGACCTGTGCCAGGAGGGTCAAGGTATTCACATTGTTTGAGGCATGCCAATTCGAACTTTAACATGGAGGGCCAGATCATTCGTAATGTTCTCACTTCTCTGAAGTATAAAGGGAATTTGTTTCCTAGAAAAGTTGCTGTTCACCATTTTTTTCCAAAGGAAAGCAATATTATGCTTCTGTTTTTATATATCATAACTCTTTGCAACAACCTTGAGGATCCAAGCGATAGGAAAAAACTTGTTAGTCCCATTGAGAAGTGTTGGCCGCCTCTGGACATTGATGCATGTTCTTTTTTCTCGAGATTAGTAACATGTAGAAATATGTACGATCGACATTCTTACGTGTAACTGTGCATTTTTATAGTTTATAGGTTTCCTTAAAATATAAGTTTTCCTCTTTTATATGAATTTTGTAGCTAGGCAAGTCTGGTGTTAAACCGATTTACTTAGGTGTTCATCATTATTTAATTGTTATATGTCATATTTGCCTGTCTTTTGGAAAAATAATTGAATTATATGACTATGGTCTTTAAATGTGTATAGATTGCAAGTCAAAATGCATTCTGAAATTTATTTTTTGGTTAGCACTAGTGATGCTGCACTGACCATTGAACAAGATTTTCAGATTAACAATGGTGATGGGCCTTTGACCTTAGGACTAGATTCTATTTGTATAATTTAACCTACAAAACACAATTAATTATATAGAGAAGTAACACTTTGTTCCCTTCAAATATAAATTAGTGCAACAATGATGGTGTTTGGTGGATTTCACTCTATTTTAATGATTGATGGTTATGACCGGAGTGTGTTTTCCTTAAAACGAATTAGATTTTTTTTTATATGATGATGTTTTAAAACATTGGTCACAATTTCATATCATATACTTATGAGCTTGATCGTGAAAATATTTTATTTTTCATGAGCTTGGAATTTAAGATTATTAGTATACAGTACATCAAATTTTATGCAAAGCATTGTGGGTCTACATAGCTTTGGCATATATTGGTCATAGTTATCAAAGTTGTTTATTTATTATTGAAACTAAGTACTTTTATTTTAAAGTGCGAAAATTAAGTATCATGATGAAAGAAATAAAGCGGCATTATATATATATATATATATAAATAAAAAATAATTGTATATATCTAATCATGGTTGTTGTATTGGTTTTTGAAAAAGAATGAGATGGATGAAAACTAAGATTGAAGAAAGTTTTTCGATTTATTTTTTACTCATTTAGCTTCTTTTCACTTTGTTGAGCGAAGCTGGGGTTGCTTATAACACGTTTTAGATTAGTACACCCTTGCTCAGTGCAGCCACCACATTTCAGATTGGTATACCCTTGCACAGTGCAGCCACCACACTTCAGGTGGTAGCTCAGAGGTATGGTATAGGCAATATGTCTCCATGCGTTTGCCAACATATTTTATTCCATGGGTGTTGAGGTTAAAATGACTCTCCGAATGGAAAAATCATCTTGCATTTCATAGTGATGACTCGTTATTTTTACTCATGTAGTCCCTCTATTCTTTGGGATGCTAAACATCAAATAGTGTTTTTTCCATGCCTTGTAATGATTCATTTGAGAAACCATCCTTCGAGACTATCTTGTGAGAAAGTTGTCATCTCTTTACTATTGGCATCACACTTTCTTTGGCAGTCACCAAATCTTCTTGCTGGGATGCTTTGTATGCAAACACTTTGTCTTTGCGTTATGAGCTCTTGGGTTCAATATTTTATTTAAAGGGTTATGTTGTGAAAAATGTGAAAGTAGCAAGTGAATATGAACTGTCATCAAGAATACAAAGAATTTTGGAAGATGAATCCATAGCACTTCAATAAAATGCAATTCACAGTTATCTAATTTTTGTGTGCAGTCCAATAATACTATAAGTGTGAGCAGAAATGCAGCTTGCTGTACACTTATCCATTTTGCTATTTTGAATGCTACACTTGTTCTTCTCTGGGTTGGCATTTGTTGGTATTGGAGTCATTAACATTCAAATGCGAAAGAATTGCATGAAATAAAAAACTGAAATCACATAGCAAGAAACACAAGAAATTTACGTGGTAAAACTTTGATAGTGTGTCAAAGAAACTTCACTTCGCGGGGCAAGGGATTGGAAATCTTATTGTCAAGGTGGAGATTGTTGAAAAAATAACAACAATTATGTAATATAATTGTGGGTAAATCTATTTTTTACTGTTCAGTCAGTTTTTGTAATGAAATAAGTTATGTAACAAAATAATTCATATTTATTGGTGATTGCTCGAGTGATTCATTGTAATTTGGAGAAATATTTTTTTAGCAATAATATTTCCCATCCCTTACCGGGTAAGAGTTTCCTTCACACACTGTCAAGGTTTTACCAGATACATTTCTTTTATTTCTTACTATGTCAGTTTATTGCAATTCTTTCGTATTTGAATGTTAATAACTCCAATAACAACAACATTCTCTCTACCAGTTCCTTGCCTGTTTGTCTGCTCAATGCTCTCGTGTGCTCTGGAAACACTAGATGTCCTCTCTGCGTTCTCTCCCGGTGGCATACCAGGCTCTGCAGTTTTCAACGTTTTTTTGGCTGTCCCTGACATGAGGGTGTTTCTTTGTGTGTGACCTTCCTAGTGTTGAGAGCTATATTCTAAACATGCCTCTCTCCTCATCTTATGGTTGTCTAAATCCCAACATATGCTCTGGTACAAAGCTCGTTTGAACCCAAGTCCGTCCACCATCCATTCCCGCTATGAAGGAGGAATAGCCATCTGTATGCCATGACGAATTGTGGAACATGATTTCAATGAATAACCTGAACTAGCCGAACACGACTGTAGTATGTAGGCACCTACCTCAGAGATGGTACCGAAGTTGAATACTCGGATTTTGAAATAGTCCGCTAGTTTCAAGGGCATATCGCGAGGAAAGAAGGAAACGCCATTGACAGCGTATCGCTGTTTCTTGTTAATGATGAGATCCCTGTGGATTGGGCTGAGCTGCGTCGGGCATCCAATTGCATCCGAGTGATTGTACCAGTCTCCGATAATTTGCAAAATAGAGAAAGTTAAAACAAGAACGAGATTCCCTGCGTGATGACTAGCTGGATTAGATCATAAGACCGCTTGATTGGTTTTAAAGAAGATAGCTAGCGGATAACTTGGCGAATTTGTTATCAAAATTCTCTTAATACTCCAAGAAGGTTAGCGAATTTGTTATCAAAATTCTCTTAATACTCCAAGGAGGTTAGGTCCCAGCGTTTCCCTTTAACGCCCTCTCTTCACATCTCTTTATTTCAGTAGCAGATATGAGCATCCAATTCCAGATAGAATTTGAAGCAAACTTGAGGACTAATGCATGAATGGTTTTTAATGACGTTTATGAGACCCCACAGTTTAAGGACCACTAACTAACAACTTAAACCATATTCAGATTCTTTTCCATGTTAATTCTGCTGTTGTGAATCTGGAGTGAGAAATTCGCTATTTTGTGAAGTCTTTCCTCCTCAAAAAGCTCACGGAGACTGTTCACCTTTAGATTGTTATCAAACTGATGACGAATACTTTCATACGCTGCACATTCTTTGATATAATGCACTTTGTTTCTACCGCCCTTGTGTTGCAAAAAATGCAAGTTCTTTCTTCCCACTCTTCTTTAAGGGTCGCCCATCTCTTGGTTTCACACCTTAGATGATGGGAGCTAGTCCTCAACTGTGCAATTAAAATTTCAGCTTTTCCCTTGATTGTGGAACTCAAATACTCTTTATCATCATGCTTCCACGCGAGGTTAAGTTCTTTGACATAATATGCTTTTTTTTGCCTACTTGTTTTGTCCACATGGCAATGCTAAATTTTCCTAACACCTACTTTTTTATCTCTTCTTTCGCGTGAGGACAATCATGCAGATTTATGTCCCATTTACCTAACCACTTTTTATATCCACGCCTTTCTCCGAGACTTAGCTCTTCTTTGACAACCAACTTGGGCCATCGGTGCTTATCCATATTTTCAACCTTCTTTAGGTAACTTAGCAAATGAATGATCGTTGAAGCCTCAATTGAAAACATACTAGCCTTAGCTAAAAGTATATCATATGGAACTATTGATTTGACTTTGAGACTACTTGTAATTAGATGCTTTTGGATTCTTTCTATTTGTTGCCATTCGAGGCTTGACATGTTACTCCCCCATATCTCACAACCATACAAGATAACTGGCACCACTCATAAACCAAAGAGAGTTTTCTTAGTCTTCCAATCCCATAATTCTGTTTGTCTACACTTGTTTCTGAAGAAGGTAGAAACTTTCCACCCTCCTTGGATTCTCTTTGATTTACATGTCTCCCAGCCAAGCCCATAGTGGAACTCAATTCCTAGATATTTGTACTCATCTACAACCTCCAAGGGGTTTCCCTCAAAGAGAAAAATATCTTGTTATTTCTTTCTTTTCAGGGAGAAAATCATGACTTTAGTTTTGCTAATATTTACTTGCATTCTTGCATCTTGACAAAAGAGTTCCAGAGCTTTCAAGTGCTTTCTCAAACCTAGCGTGGATTTAGCAATAAGGATAAGGCCATTTGCATATAAAAGTAGTTTCACCATATATCTTGCTAATTGGATGCTTTCTCCTTCGATATTGCTTATCCACTCTTCAAGCTTATCAATATATAAACCAAACAATGTGGGGGAAAGAGGACAGCCCTGTTTGACTCCTATGTCACTGCCAAAGCATTCAGACAGACCCTCCTTCGTTCCAATTTTCGCTCTAACTCGCTCATTTAGCTTATTAATAGCCGCTTTATATTCCTTTGGGACCCATAGCTCTTCCATTATGTGCCATAGCTTATCTCTAGGTACAATATCAAAGGCTATTTTGAAGTCAACAAAGAAACATAATGCTTCCCCACCTTGGCTATCCCAAACTTTTTTAGAGTGATGCAATGATCAATGATAGAATGCTTAGGCCTAAAACCAACTTGTCCCTTTGCTCTTTTTCCCTCTTTTTCTGCTCACTCATTGATTTTGTTCTCTAACATGCTCCAGTAAATTTTTCCAAGAAAAGTGTTGATCATAATAGTACAATAGTTAGATGGGTTGTTGATGTCTCTAATTTTTTGAAGAGGTATAGCAACACGAGTTGTCCATTCAACTAGAAAGCTACCTTGATTGACTCTATTAAAAATCTCCTTGATGTGCGGGGCTAGAAACTTCACACCCCATTTTAAAAATTCTGCTTGCATACTATCAATGTCTTGCGCTTTACCATTTGCTAGTTTCTTTTTACCTTGCTCAATATCCCCAACTGAAAATAGCTCTATTGAGGAAACAATTATGGGAGGCTTACTTTTCTCATTCGTCTGCTCATATAGAAGTTTTGCATAGTCTAACCACTGAGCATCTGTGATACTGCTTTCTATTTGTTTTTTCTCGTGTTGTAGTTCTTTCTAGAACCCTTTGGGATTATGTTTTCCCAAAGAAATCAATTCTTTCCTCCTTGCACTCACATAGCTTTCTTTTTTTGATTTTATCAATTGCTTATATATGATCTTTTTTTCTTTACTTGTCTTTTCTTTGAGGAATATTTTTGCCTCCTTGCACTCTTTGTCATACCAAGGATTAACTGGGAAGGTATTTGAGATCCTCTTCATAGGCTTAGATCTTTTGCATACATTTAAGGTTTTTTGTATTAAGGGAATCAACATACTACTGCAAATATATTTTTTATCTCTTCCATTATCCTCGTAGCCCCTATTGTTGTTTTTGGCCAATTGAAGGTGTTCTTTAAGAGCGGCCTTGAAGAGCTCTTGATTTTCTTGATTTAGGATAATTCTCCCTTGATCATGAACTTTCTTGTGTGAGTGTTGAGTATGTTACCCCTTTTGACATTTTGTATTCATGCCAAGCTTAATATGGAGAGGCAAATAGTCAAAGTCTAGCTCTATAGGGCAGCACTCAATACTAAAGTTCAACAACTTGGGCATAGCTCTTGAGAACATATAACATAGTCTACTGCACTTTGCCCATTGTATGTTTTACAAGTGATACTATTGGACCTCGGCCAATTTTTCATGCCATTACATATAACCATGTCATTTAGGCTACAAAGGCCTAATAATTCTGCTCCAAACTGAGAAACCTTCCCTTTCTCATCTTGCTATGTCCTCTTCCACAGGTGTTCTTCATTCTCTCTTCGCCATAATGGATTTTTATCCTCCCTCATATCACTACCACATTGAATATATTGATTGTTTGCAATTCTAGCATTGAAATCACCAATTAGAAATATTTCTCCTTTAGTACTAAAGTTTGAGATATCTCTTTTTAGCGCTGCATAGGGGTCTTCGCTATCTAGGTTCTTTTTTTTGTATAATTTTGAGATTTTTGAAGCAAAATAACAAGCAACCATCCATATTGTTGCATCTATATCTGTTATTTTCAGCCATATAAATTGTTTATTTGGTTCTTTTTTCTCCAATTTTATAATTCTGGTCCACATTTCTTTTATTAAGATTGTTATTCCTCCATGTCCTTTACCTGATTTAGTTTCTTCATTCCAAACAGAGATTTTAGTGTATCCTTCAAAGTCTGGAACTCTATATCCATTATGCTCATGTGTTTCCATAAGGAAAATAATGTCTTTATCCTCAGCTATGGGCCCCAACCCTGATCCTCTTCTCCATGGGTAACCTCTACAATTCCAGCTTACCATGTTTAGGTACTCCCGTGGGGTCTCGAATCCCTATTTCTTGTGTGTTAATATATCAATGATTTGAGATTTCTCGTTTTTCAACCATGCCCACTTTCATGCGCCTCTTGCTGATTTTACTCTCTCCCATTCTTTCCTATTTTCTTCTTGTTGGGTGAATGTTAAATCTTCACCGAAGTAGATACGAGTGCCTCTAAGAAACCCTCTATTCTTTAGGATCTTAGGCTTGTCCTCTATGCCTCTTAAAGTAACTCTGACATGTCTATTCCTTCCTGCTCGCATATTCTTTCCTATCCTCTTGGCCTATTGAATCCCCCCTGTCCAATGCAACTCATCCAAAAAATTCCTTACTAGAATATTCGGTCTCTCTTTTTCCCCAAAGTCCTTCAAGCCTTTGATGATGATATTTACCGCTTTTTCTTCTCTGTCCTTTTCCTCTCTCATCTGCCTCTTGATTTGTTTTTCTATAATTTCCTTTTGTTCATTTGCCGGCTCTTTCACTACCTGAGCCCATGATTTAGTCTCTTTTATTTGCTCCATTAGCTTGTTTTCTCTTATTTCCATGTCTACCATTACTAACTGCAATTTTTCCATCCGAATTGTGCTAGCTGCTCCCATTGGCTCTAAATGATTTATTTATTTATGTTGGGTTTCTTTATCTTATCTGTTGCTCTTTCCTATTCCATTTCTTGCTTTAAGTTGATTAGCTCTTGTTCCTTTTCTCCATTTGGTTTTGTAGGCGTCTTCCCTGCGCTTTTAGCAACTTGTTCTCTCTTTCAATCCTCCCTCTATCTTTTGTGATTTCCTTTATTTGGTTGTCTTCTTGTTTTACTTTTGCCTCCAAAATTTCAATCATCTTTTTCATGTTCATGAGCTCATATACATAATGTTCTAGAGACCATACCAAAGGTGAGGTTGTGGGACTGTATAGAGCTTTGTTGCTTTGAGGTCCCTCCTCTCTACTCCCTTTGTTTAATGTAGAGGTTTCAATTCTAACTTTCTTTGTATTGTATGTTTCTTGGGATGAGAGTGTCTAATTTCTTTTGTCTTTGTTACTTCCCTGGTCAGTGTGGTTCACTATAGTATGGTACCTTGTATCTATTGCCACATAATTGCGTTTTGTTACTTTTGGTAAAATCATGTTGAGTCTCTTTTCCTGCAACTATTTCCTTTTTCTAACTTGTCTACACTTTAATATCCCCAGGTATTATTTCTCATTTACAAAGATTCATTTATCACTTGAACTACTTGTGTTAACTTGTTGAAACTCTGGGAAAAGGGGTTTCCATTCTGTGTCATGATATATTTCTATAGGCCTTCTCATTGTCTCAAAACGGTTTGTAGTCCATTTTACTATTCCAACATTGTTTGGGCATATGTTTTCAATTGAAAATTGGTTTTTAACAGCCGCAAATCTACGATCACTTGTTTTTATGTTGCCTTGTCCCACTTCAAAAGTGGGCATGGTTTTAGATGATACTTTGATGTTCCCTATCTCGTCGATTGTAGTTAAAAAAAATTCTGAGTGTTAGCATGCAACAAAATGGGAGAAAGTTAAAATTTTTGTCTCAGTAATCAACAAAGGGGAGAAAATGTGGTAGACTTGTTCTCACAAAACTTTGCAATTGCATCTAACCTTACCAACAGCACCTGTCGCCTCTTAACCTAACCCCTTTATCTACTTAACCTAGTCCCTATTCGCCACTCCTCGACTCTCCTCATGTTGCCTCACTGCATGCAACACTACTTGGCTCCCCCTCACATAGTGTCTCCTTACATGTAACATCACTCTTGGAAGCCTCGACTGCCCTCATGCAACACTCCTCTCTCCATCACACGCACTCCTCAGTCTCACCTCACCTGCAACCTCCTCTCATCCACAATAGTGTTCCTCTCATCCCCAACCCCCACCACACACTCCAACACTCACCTCTTGAGAAGCAAAGGCACCCCAACGAAACCATGGGAAGACAGGAAAGGCAGTCCCACACTCACGTCACCCGTCACACAACACTCACTGGAATGTCATAACTCCTAAAACATATGCTAGGGTAGTTGTCGTTCCTCGGGTCTGTAGAAATGTACAACCCAAAACGAAGTAAATGGTGTTTCATCTACAACATGAGCACTTCTATTGGAATGACACTGCTACACTTGGAATGTGGCACTCCTAAAGAACAATTCACGTTTAGAATAAAGAATATTGGTAAGTCGCAAACATATTTTTGGTAAGTTTACTAATTAAAATGCATTGTAAACAAGGGAATTTTCAATAGAAGCCTGCATCATATTGAGTCAATGAAAGATTTTTATCTTTATCCTTGTGAGTATTATGGAAATTTTTCTCCTCATCTTATATCTAGCATGGGGAGTATATGATTAGTTATTGACAGTCATACTTTAAGTTTTTAAGTCCTATCAATTGAGCAAGATGAGTTTGAACCATAGCAAGAATTAAGCCTCGAGCTAGAGTAAGAACCGTGAGAACCATCAATATGATTTGGTTAGTGGTCTTTTGAAACCACCAATTAATAGAAAACTTACAACTTTTACTAGACAACAATTTGTGATCATCTTGAAATTACCATTTGAGAGCACTTTTAATTAGCAAAAGACAAACATCAACTTCTTGCCAAATTAGGAAATGTTCTGGAAACCATTGAACCTTGGAGCGAAGTTTTAGAGTTTGTGATCATCTTAAAATCACCATTTGCAAGCACTTTCAATCAACAAAAGGCATCAACTTCTAGCCAAATTAGGAAATGTTTTGGAAACCATTGAACATTAGAGTTGAGTTCCAAAGTTTGTGGTCATCTTTAAACCACCATATCCACTAAACAATTTCTGTGGTCATTCCAAAACCACCATATTCAAAGCACATTTAGCCATCAATAGCTCTCCATGTCCATTTTTCAACTCTATGAATGGACTCACGTATACCAGCGGAGAGGAATCTTGGAAACCTAATCCATAAGGGTTATGGTGTTTTGTATTGTTCACTTGAGGAAGAATGTGAAAAGTTCCAAGTGAATATGAACAATCATCGAGAGCCCAAGAGACCATTGAAGATGAATCCAAAGGTCATAAAACCATGTGTTAATATGTGTATCTATGAATAAAATGCAATTCATGCTTATCTAGTTTTGTGTGCACTTCAACACTTACATTATTACCGTTGAAGCTACAACTTAACATTCTATGGCGCTATAAATGGCCCTTCGTTTGCTCACACATGGATGCCAATAGTTTCACTTATTTATTTATTAGCCATATCTCTTCCTTTTTTCCAAGGAAAAATCATAATTTTATTCAAGGAACAAAATTACATTTTTGCAGATGCTTAAAATCGATCATACCAGCCTATCGGTTGATGCCCAAAAAATAACTTTAAAGAAAAAAAACTATATAAGAAAATTACATTTTTGGGGCTAAGTGTGAAAGTACATAGCTACCATTTTTTGCCTTTCTTTTTCTCAAAGTTTCGCCAAACTCCTTGATTGAGAGTGGCAGTTACAATTTCCAGTTGATTCTCCTCCGCCTTCAAAGCGACTTCTTTGTGTGAGTTCGAACTCTTAGATGCATGAGATCCTTTAATGCCTCATGTCTCCTTTTCAGTGGGAGTTTTCTCATTATGCTGCACTGAAACTGAAGTTTCAGGTGCCTTAATACATTTCTAGCTTTGGACCATTGTTCCTTCTTGCTCGACCCCTCCGTTCACTAATATTCCTTGTGGATTCTTCACATCCATGTTTGTAGGATGCTCCATTGTTTCTTCGTCTTCATCTTCTAAGAGATGCTGCCCTAAAATTTGCCATCCCTTTGGATTTTGGCCCTGCTTCTTTTTTCTTTTGGATCTTTCTTTTCCCATGGACATGTATTTTGTAAGTGACTTGTTTGAAGACATATATGACACCTAAATTCCATGTTTTCAAAATCTAAATTACAGGTTCACTTAAAGCTATTATGAATTAGATGGATGTGATCTGGTAAACCTTTACTGAGATTTACCTCTACACAGATCCTGGCAAAGGTAAAAATTGCTTTTGTAGGTCTATCTAGATCTGTGTTTATGAACTTCCCCAGTGTATTTCCAATTCCTTTTAATACTTGGTGATGCAATAAATGAAGCGGGAGATCATGTAATCTGACGTAGACCAACAT
This sequence comes from Pinus taeda, assembly GCA_000404065.3. NCBI lineage: Eukaryota > Viridiplantae > Streptophyta > Pinopsida > Pinales > Pinaceae > Pinus > Pinus taeda. The sequence goes on from APFE030960536.1 coordinate 187,929, forward strand.
TTTGGAAACCACCATTGTATTGGCGTCAAAACCTGGAAACCATGGGGTCATAAAAAGATCTATGCTACCCCAAAACCATAGACCCTCCTTTAAATCGAAATCCATATTCTTCAATTTGTCAAATTGAGCAATAAAAAAAACCCCTGGAACGTAGGTGAATATCACAGTTTGGGGTCCACGTGGACAACACCCATTGATTAAGATCCTTCGATTTGGGCCAAAATTTGTTGAATTTGCAAATAATTGCTCAAGATTGAAGGGCGTTGAAACATTTGTTCACCTATGGAAGGTTAACTGCAATAAACATGACCTAATTCATCTATTCCACGAGTAAGGGACATGGATATTGAGGATTGGATCATATTTATTTTGTGATGAGGAGCTCAAAATTTGCCAAAAATTCGAAGTGTCAGAATCTTGATAAGCTTAGCTTCAGATCGAAGATCCCATTATTCTGAATCCAGTGGTGCGAACGACACTCAAATATGAGCTCGTATGCAGAAGGTAGAACAAGTCAAAGTTCGGGTTTGACTTGTCCAGGTGGCAAGATTGGATGACATGGCAAAGGTTCCAGCAAATGGGGAAGCGTCAAACGACAGGTTGCCATTGGGTCCTGCATATCGCATATCAGAGAAAACATAGGTTGTGGGTTAAGAATTGACCCTTAAGCAGTGTTGATTTGCAATTAGCGATATCACATATCGTAAATCGGAGGTGGACGAGTGTTATAGAATCGATGCCCAGCGCAAACAGGTTGCGATGTGATCGCAATTGTATATTGTAAGTGGATAAGGTAATCAACCCCCGAACAGTCACAGTTGCGATGCGATTTATCGCATATCGCAATCACAGAAAAGTACTGCATTATATTATCGTTGGTTCTCTGCTGATGCGAAATGCGATAGAATATCCTGGATGCAATGCCACTATAGGTTCTGGTTAATACTCTCATCGGGTCCATCGATATCACATCACCCACTTTGTTCATAAGATCATTCGCTAGGTTTTTACACTGATTGCGAGTTGCGACAAAGCTGCAGAACCATTGCCTTAACCGGCGGACCTAACCATAGTGTTACAACTCAGCGTTAACTGCGAGATAGGTGGGGAAGTTGGTGGGACCATCAATTTTGGTAGAACTGCTAGATTTGACTCTAGATAATGAATTTAACTGGTAGTAAGCCATATTTGGAGGAGAAAATTGTGGAAAGATTGACAACAGTCATAACTAAGGCAATTTTTGACCGAAGGGGATGAAAAAAGAGGCTAGATAGTCATTTTTGGACATTTTGAACTCATGGGAATAGGTTACAGGATCAAAGGAGCACTTCTGGATAGGCTTTTTGCAAAGTGAAGCCTATGGGTGCTCTGGTCAACTAGAGTGTTGATTCAATTTAAGGAGGAGTATTAAGATGGAGATGACCTTGCAGAGGCCTTCTAGCCTCCATGTGCTTTCTGCAGTAGTCGTTACAATAGTGTTGTAGCTTTATTTCTTCTTTTATTTATATGTGTTTGGAGAAAGATACTTGTTTATGTACTTCAAGTGGATTGTAGTACTGTTTATGCTCTTGGAAGTTGGAGTGTGGGGTTTTGGTGTAAGATTCATGTGTTTGCTGAAGATTTACATGTTTGTCTGTAGGTTAACATGTGCATGGAATGAGAACTTTTATAGAAGTTGTTTCTTTGAAGGAGAAACTAGCCATTCCATTTCAGCAGTTTATGTACTCTTCTTTTTTTGATATTGAGCATAATGAGAAGGGGCCATGCCTTTAGAGCTGATCCAATGATATGTAGCCCAGGAGGGGTGAACTCCTTTAACAATGGCTGGTGTATTACTATTTTATGCATGCTTCCATTCAATGTTTTGGTTTCATGTTTTAAGTTTTCTTCATGAAACTAACTTAAGTAAACACACATAAAATTCATGTTTTTACTTGCTACTTTGGAGTACAAACCTCAAACACATTTTTATATTTTGAATGGGCAATTAGCACGGAATTACTAATCTACTCCATTACAGATTAGGTTGGCATCAGAGCATAGGTTTGCTTTGTGCAAGGAGGAATTGACTGTTGTTTTCAAGTGAATGTGTTTTGAAGTTGAAGTGAGGAGAAGGTTTTGGGGAAAGGAGAGCAAGATTGTTACAATCTCTAACACCAATTTCTACCTCAAATTGCAGTAGAAGCTTCAAGCAAAGCATGTCCCAAGGAGGAGAGCTTGCAAGAATGTCAGAGGATATGAAGGCTTTTAGAAAGGCTTTCTTAGACATGGCAGAAATGGTGAAAGTCCTCTATGAAGAAAGGAATATCAAATTGCAAGGTGAAAGCTCTAGACCTCTAAGAGGAGAATGTTCTCCAAGGGAAGAAGGTAACAAGAAGTGTGATAAACCACCATCTTCTCCATAATCTTCATGTTTTTCTACAACTCTTATGCAAGATGCTAGTGTAGAAAGTCCCTCAGAGAAGGTAGATGGACAAGTTTGTACCTTTGTCCCTCAGAGAAGGTAGATGGACAAGTTTGTACCTTTTGTCCACATGATGTGGAAGATGAGGTTCTATGAGCACCTAAATTTGAGGAGCCGAAGGAAGAGAGCCGAATCAAAAAAGAGTTCGAAAACATCTTCGTATGTCAATCAAAAGATGCGGCAAATGGTAAGAATTTACATGCTTCTTCCTTATGCGAAAGTGTTGATGTAAATTCATTTGTAGCCTTTGAAAAACACAGTAAAGGCATTGGATCCAATCTCTTGACCAAGATGGGTTACAAGGGAGGAGGCCTTGGAGTAAACCAGAAAGGCATTAAAAATCCAATTGAGGCCATGGAGAGGCCTAAATACGAAGGCTTAGGCTATGTAGCAAAACAAGAATGGTCTTCTAGCGACAACACATGGGTATCGCGTTCCTTTTGCTATAAGAAAGGACACGAGGAGGAAAGATGTTGGGAGTTGCATCCAGAATTGGTTCCCGCTTGGTTCCTCAAGAATAAGGAGTATTCGAAGTGCAAAGTGTCTCCAAGGAGAGATGAAGATGTTGAAGAAGAAGGGAAGCTAAATTCTTCTTGCCAAGCAAGTTCCTCACGCAAGCAACGTAAGCCAAAGGACAACAAACAGAGGTATATCTGTTATGTTAATTCGAATGTTGTTCATAATGGAAAACAACATGTAGATTTGAATAACGTGTTGAGGAATATGTTTCCATGCACCTTTTGCGTTTCAACTAACCATTGTGTAGATAAGTGTGATAAAAGGAAAGCATTCATTAAGAGGATGTTTTTGTTTACTGGAATTGAGATCAAAAAATGAAAATCTCATCCAAGGTTAAATACAAGTGAGTCGAGAGGAGCTTAAAAGAACTTTTGTACTCACTGCAATATTAGTGGGCATTGGGTCGAGAAGTGTTGGAAATTGTTTCCACAACCTCATCCTGGTAAGGGAAAGCAAATCATGCAAGCACCAGAAGAAGAAGCGACAAAAAAAAAGTGGCGCAGCATGCGACCATCCCTAAAGCAGCTTCAAAAGAAGAGAAAGTTGAAATAGAAGGTTCATTTACCTAGTTGGGTAAGAAATGGGTGGATTATTTGTCCAACTGAAGTTTGTAAATTTTTGTTTGCACTAGTTGCATATCCCCATAGTTGGGTTTCTTATAAAAGTGATGTTCATAAATAAATCACTTATATGCAACAATGTTTTCTTTAAGCATACAATGCTAGTTCTGTTTGTTGATAGCCAATTTGAATGGAAAATTTGGTAGTCAAAGTTTATTCCATTTTGTAAAATGCATTTCTATTTGTAGTTTGAGAAAGCATTTTAAAATTGTTGTATGAGTAGTTGCAACACATTTAGTATGTTCCAAATGTGTTTAACAGTGAAGTTATACAAGTATTCACTATGTGAGGCTTGTTTTGGTTCATTTGGAAAAGTCTTTTAGGATCTTATCCTCAATAAAGATTTTATAGATGAGCGCCTTGGAATTATTCTTGGAAATGGTGTTGTTGTGGATAGCCATAGAGACATGGACAAGCCGAGAAGAACATCGAACTTGAATTCTTTGGTCAAGTTATATTTTAAGTTCATCTTGAGAAAAAGCCAAGACAAGTACAAGTCAGGGCACTACAAACATTGATTGGATCGAGTTTGGGAAAATGAAGGAAATGTACCTTCAAATGCAGAACAATTAAAATGTAAACTTTTGGAGACCAAAAGTTTTTCTATGGGGAAGAGTGATCAGGAGCTCAAAATTTGCCAAAAATTCAAAGCATCATAATCTTGATAAGCTTAGCTTTAGATCGAAGAGCTCTTCATTCTGAATCCAATGGTGCGAACAACACTCAAATCTGAGCTCATATGTAGAAGTTAAAGCAAGTCAAAGTTTAGGTTTGACTTGTCTAGGTGGCAAGATTGGATGACATGGAAAAGGTTTCAGCGAATGGGGAAGCGCCAAGTGGCAAGTTGCAATTGGGTCCAGCATATCGCATATCGGGGAAAATAGAGGTCGTGGGTTAAGAATTGACCCCTAAGCAGTGCTCATTTGCGATTAGTGATATCACATACCGCAAATTGGAGGTGGACGAGCGTTGCAGAATCGTCCCCTGGTGCATACAGGTTGCAATGTGATCGCAATCGCATATCGCAAGTGGATAAGGTAATCGCCCCCCGGAGCAGTGACGGTTGCAATGCGATTTATTGCATATCGCAATCACAAAAAAGTCCCGCATTATATTATCGTTGGTTCTTCGACAAAGCGAAATGCAATAAAATATCCCGAATGAGATGCCACTATAGGTTGCGGATAATACTTCCGTCAGGTCTGCCGATATCGCATCGCACATCGCCTGCATTGTTCACAAGATCATCCACCGGGTTTTTATGTCGATTGTGAGTTGTGACAGAGCTGCGGAACCGCCGCCTTAACCGTTGGACCTAACGACAGTGTGACCACTTGGCCATAATAGCGAGATAGGTGGGGAAGTTGGCGGGATCGTCAATTTCGGAGGAACTGCCAGATTTGACTCCGGATAATCAATTTAACTGGTAATAAGCCATATTTGGAGGAGAAAATTGTGGAAAGACTGACAAAAGTCATAACTAAGGCAATTTTCGACCAAATGGGATGCAAAAAGAGGCTAGATAGCCATTTTTGGACATTCTAAACTCATGGGAATAGGTTGCAAGATCAATGGAGAACTTCTAGATAGGTTTTTTGCAAAGTGAAGCCTATGGGTGCTCAGGTCAACCAGAGTGTTGATTCAGTTTAAGGAGGAGTTTGAAGATGAGATGACCTTGCAGGGGTCTTCCAGCCTCCATGTGTTTTCTACAACAGCCATTACATCAGCGTTGTAGCTTTATTTATTCTTTTATCTATATAAGTTTGGAGAAAGAGACTTGTTTATGTACTTCAAGTGGATTGTAGTACTGTTTATGCTCTTGGAAGTTGGAGTATGGAGTCTTGGTGTAAGATGCATGTGTTTGTTGAAGGTTTACGTGTTTGACTGTAGGTTAACATGTGTATGGAATGAGAACTTTTACAGAAGTTGTTTCTTTGAAGGAGAAACTAACCATTCCATTTCAACAGTTTATGTACTCTTCTTTTCTTGATATTGAGCATAATGAGAAGGGGTCATCCCTTTAGTGTTGATCCAAGGAGATGTAGCCCAGGAAGAGTGAACTCCTTTAACAATCGTTGGTGTATTACTGTTTTTTGCATGGTTCCATTCAATGTTTTGGTTTCATGTTTTAAATTTTCTTCATGAAACTAACTTAAGTAAACACACATAAAATTCATGTTTTTACTTGCTATTTTGGAGTACAAACCTCAAACACATTTTTATATTCTAAATGGGGAATTAGCACAACATTACTAATCTGTTGCATTACAGATCATTTTGTGTCTCACCCTTTCTTTTCATGGCATCCTTAAACAAAAATGGTCCCTTGGGATTATTGGGTCTAGGCAGGCCTCCTTGCAACCTTAGATTTATGATGATGGAGGAATTTCATTCGATGCCATATTCTTGCAATGATTAACCAACATAAATCAAACCTTGTAAATTCTTCAGTATTCCAAACTTATCTTGGACCTTCTGCTTCAGATATTGCACTAGATCCATAACCTGAACCACTATAAGAATTGATTTCCCTGCTAGGGTTTTCAAAGAAATTAGGAAAAATACCTCTATTTCTGGGTTTGTTTGACGACTCTTGTAACCAATCGATTTTGGGGTTAGATCCCCCAACTTTTGAGCTTCCAGTCTTAAATCGAGCTCACAAGGAATAATCTTTGTGGTGCAGCAACCCAACAGCAGGGAACACTTTGCTAGCCTGGGTACCTTCTTGCCCTTATCATTTCGCCCTGGCCTCATGGCCCTAACCTCGTCCAAATTTGCGAGAGGGAAGGGATCGATCCATCCCTACTTCACATACCATGAAGCTTTCTCGACCCTTGAAAGCCATGACTATTCCTTGGTGACAACCATCATATTCACTTCCATATCTGCTAACACATATAGTATTGTCAGTCGCCCGTGGTTATGTTCCTATCGTAACCCCATAAGGAAAGCAAATCTACTATACTCATGAGCCAATGCACAAAGATACATATTGGGTTGGTTTCATCCTGTAAAAACACATAGATTTGACAGTCTCCTCTATAAACAAAGTAGATTTGACCTTTGAGCAGCAAAAACACTATGCAGAGCATTGCTTAGGAAAACCCTAACACATGAGATTGCCATCGCTCCCCAACATTCAACATCACCATATATCCTTAGTTGTATTAGGCATGCTTTTTGCATTTCTTTTTATTTTCTTTAGGATTCTTTCTAGAGAAGAACAAAAATATGTTTATTACATATGAGTACAAAGAATTTGAAAAAAATAAATAGATGGAGAAATGAAATAGTGTTGCTTTTCACTTCTTGCATGCAATCATGCACAAAACCAAATTTCGGTTACTAATAACTCCTTTTAGTTTTGTAGGATTACTCAAGAAATGTGAGTTAATGGATTTAACCTTGTTGTCATTTCATTGTTTTAATATCTAAGATATTATAGTTTATGCCTTTATGTTGTAAGTGATGGAAATCCTTTTGAATGGGATATGAATAGAGAAATTGAGATCAAAGGCATGTATGTCATGGAGAGATTTCAAAGTTGCATGATTATTGGGTTTGTTCTTCTTTTTTTCCTTCCTAATAGTTTTAGTTAGGGTATTAGTTAATGTTCAAATTGAAAACTTATCAAACCCAATGGTTATAGACAAGGTTAGTTTCAAAATTATAAGATAGGATTAGAATTTTGTTTAAGTAGGTTGGTGGCTAATTGAAGTTTAATGCTAGAGCCCAAGTAGAGTTTGTATGTTGAATAGTAAAAGGGCCTAGGGTTTTCCACCCTTTAATAGGATAGGCATGTTTGAAAATTTTGTTTATATGATTACATTTTTGGTCTCACGGAAATTTTCACAGAGTTGAGTTTGTGTTTCGTGCATTGTATCGTTGGATGAAAAAGTATTCTATCGAGGATTTCTATACTCAATGTAACTTTTTAGAGTTTCCTTGTCAAGGATTTCCAAAGATTTGTATAATTGAGCTAAGTTGATTTTGTTTCCTTGTAAAGGACTATTTAACTATCAATAAATTCTAATTAAATTCTACTAGATTTCTTGTTCAATTTCTCCCCATGCTTCAATTTCACTAAATTGAAATGTACAAAGTTTTTATAATTTTAAATGTGTTGAGGATTTGGATTTATCTATCTCAACAACAAGGGTTGATAGCCATTGATGATGCCCAATAAAACTCGTCCTTGTTTGGTTTATATTATGATTTCAGTTTTGATCAAACAACCCTTATTTGATGACATTTTCAAATTGTTATTATATTTTACCATGTTTTTCTTTCAAGTTTTCAACTAATCAAAACACATATTAGAGTAAATAAATATAAATACGATATATCTTAAAGAAGAAATGCATGTAATCATATGAAAGATCACCTAGGATTAAAAAAATGTATAGAAGAAACCATTAACTATGAAAGAATAACTATTTAAGAAGCCAAAAACATAAATAATTCTTTATGTTCTCATCTATCAAGTATACCGTAAGATTTACTAGATTTTCCAAGAATAAATTACATGTATCAAGAATAATCTACATAAAATTAGCAGTTCTTACTTGAAACATTGGACACCAAAAAGTAGGAGGAAATTTCCATGATTATAATAATCCAATAAAGATCTAATAAGGCATGACCCTTTAGAGATTTTTAATTAACTTCAATAGTAGTTTTCTAGCTACAAACAAAAAAAAAATGCATCCTTCAAGAACCCGTTCCTCAAAAGCGGTCCCCCATTTTATTTACAATTCATTACTAAAAAGAGGGTTATGACATGTAACCCATCAACAAATAACAATTGCCATTACTTACACAGTGTAGGATTTTTGTCATCTGTGTGTTCCTCCTGTAAAGCAACCCACTGTGCGAAGAGCTCTTCACATTTGTGATCATAAGGAAACTTGTGTTGATCCATCGAAACACTCAAATTATCCTTACTCTCCTTGAATCGTAGAGTATATTCGTCAATTTTGGGTGCTAGTTGTTCCAAATTATTGGTAATTTTGGTTTCATTAATTGTGAACTTATGTAAGTATCCTTGTTCAACTAAAGTGGTTCACTCAAAGTTCTATCAGTGCTCATTGGCAATCCGCTTGAACTTCGCTATAACTTCTTGGAAAGGCTAAAAATCTTTTGGTGTCTCAAATAATGGTAAATGTAGACTAGTCATTCATTATATTACCTTGTTCCAGTTCCTTTGACATGTTGTCCATTCTTCATTCATCTGTTTGACCGGTTCCTTTACCAATTCCACCCAGTATCATGAAGTTGCAGTCATGCAATTTACACTATCCTTAATTAAATAATGGTTCCATGCTCCTCATCTCCCTTAGTCTTTTGAATTTCTCTAATGAATTCTATTTTGCCACAGATTCTTGGAACCTCTCTCTTTCCACTACTAAATTTTGTTATGTGTAACTAAAACTTATAGGGTTTCTTTGTTGAAGTCAGGAACTTTCTACAAAAATGTATCATCTACCTCTTGATGCCTATTATGTTCTTCCATGAGGTCACCTACCTAGTTTGTTGTACCTCTAGTTTCTTTTTAGTACTATAGTTGTTGTTGAAGAGATGCCACTTTTTTTCTAGCTTGATAAAGCTATCTCACCTCCTCTTTGGTCTTGTTGAATGAGGTGTGAGAGAGGGTCAATCTGATTGTTACTAATTCGTTGGTCTAGTCCTTCACATCCAGTATGACCTCTTATGAAGTGCGGATCACCCCAATATACATGATGATCTTTCTTTTCATTTGGGTTATTCTGACGATAGATTTCTTTTTTCTATCATATGTAATGGATTCTACATTAGTGACATCATCCACATGTTGTGGTATGGTTTTATCTCCCCAAGATAGAATATTTCCCATTTGTCTAGTTTATGGAAATATTCCATCATTACCCTTTGCCTATCCATTTTTTTCTCTAATCCCCTATATTCCTTGTTCAATTGCATCGACTTCCCTTTAGGACCTAGGTGGTGTAATGAGCATCTTCTGAGAATACTTGTATGTTAGGCATTTCTTAGGAACCTTGGACATCAACAACTTCATCATCAGGAGGTGTCACTGCAGGTCTGCTTGGGTGTAAGTGCCTCACCATCTTTGGTGAAGGGGATTGCTTCAGTTGTGGCCTCTCCTTGGTTTTTGTCAACATTTTTCTGTCCGTTCTCCCTTGGAGTTTTTATCCTTGCATGACACTAATTTACAAATGAGATGTTGGGATGTTGGTTACCTTGATATTTTCCCCTTATGTAAGGTCAATAACATCCTTTGGTATAACATGTCTAGGCTTAGTTGAGGCTACTTTCAATTCTTCCTTCATTTTATCTTCCTCTTCTTTTTAATTTATCCTCTTGCTCCTTTTGATCCCTTTCTTTTTCGTCTTGCATTTTCCATCCTTCTACAAGTTTTGATGTTGTCTCCAACTTCTCTACTAAATCTCTTCATGCATTCTCCCGATGTTCCTTCCTCCTTTTTTATGTTAAATCTTCCCTTCTTTGTTATGCTACCTCTTATAGTTGTTGTTGGGAAGGACGTTCTTGAGCCTCTTCCTCTTCTTGGTTATTTTTAGTTCTTCCTCATCCTTCATTTCTCATTATCATTCTTGGAGTTCCATTTCTTGTTCCTCCTATATGGCTTTTAATTCAACTTCCCTTTTTAGTTGATATATCACTAGCTTTCCTTGCTTCATTGTATTTTGTCTCGGTTTCCCCTTGGCTGAGGATTTGTATATGTTCTTCTAAAGATAATGTACCAAAAAGTGTAATATTTGGGTTGGCTCTTCTCTTTTCCACTTCTTTCCAATCCTATGCATTTTCTGTGAAGACTTCTTGCTAGCTCTCATGAGCATATGGCCATGCCATAGATACTTGTTTTGAATGTTTTAGCACTAATCCTTTAGGATCATGTCTTCTAAACATGATAGTTTGAAACATGTACTCTATATACACTTGAACTTATTTCTTTGCATGCTTGGTGTCTCTCATCACATATTATCCCACTTGAAAGTTATATGGCACAAAAATTCTCTTCTTATCCTTTGACAATGTTGTATCCGCAAACAAATCTACCCATAACATAAATGGGAAAATGATAAGGAGGACCAATTGCTCCATAGATTCAAATATAAGTGTGGGATTGTATTACCATGTTTTGATATCTTAGGGTATTCCTACTTGAAGATGAGTTGGTATAGATGGGATATAAATGCATCACATATTAGAGAATAATATTTCTTATATATGTTCTTCCACAATATACTAAAGGTGACATGCACTAGTGGAATTGAAATTCGCCAGCTTGAATCTAGCCTTACAAATGTATTTTTCGCACATACAACATCTAATAGGTAGGACATCATATAGGAACCATTTGTAACATTAGTCCTAGGGTTTTTGGTTTTTCAATTATTGTGCTCAGTTGTCTTGATATTATAGCTCCCCAATTGAATTGTCTTCCTAGCATAGCCATAATGTATGTTAGAGTCACCCAAGCCTCAAAAATGTGTGAGCAATTATTTTCCCCATATAAACTACATAATAGGAACACAAGTAAATGTGTGTCTCTCTTAGGTTGGTGGTAGGTATCTTCCTTTGGCCCTATTGAAGTATCTCTTGTATTCTTTCCACCAACTAGATAAAATATTGCCCACATCATATTTCTTGTATAAATGTAACACAAAATAATTATTTAATAATTCATCAACATCAACGAACTTGTAATACTTCGTTGCATCTTGAGGGAGGATGTTTCTAATATACTCTCCCTTTTCCATAGTGATCATAGTTCTTTTGGTCCCAGTGTGATTTATGACCCAATCGATCATCTCTATTTTTGGAAAAATTAGTGCCCTTGTTGCTACTAGATGTAAACGAATCTCTTGATAACTTTGAAAACAAAATCGTCCACCTTTGTTAATTTTGGATAACAATGGTATTTTCTATGCTTATAACAATTACTTCAATGCCCTTTTATTAGCCCAATGATAATTTCCACTTTAATTTCCATTAGCGATCACATTAACCATCAATTCACATTAACAATAATTTTAGATAGAACATGAACAATAAAATGCAGAAGACAAGCCAAGACAAGAGAACACAAGAATTTGGCTCAAGCCAGGGAAAAACCCCAAGATGGGGAAAACCCATAATCAATCCTTCTTATTATCACATATCAAATGTTCAACAGAGAGAATCCAATAATGTACAATGATGATGAAGCCAAAGTCAAGCCTTTCACTGTCAAATTTTCCTCCAAAATCCAAACATTAAATGACCAAAAGATGCTCAGAAAACCAATCAAAACAATCAAGTGTCACCTTTGAAATGTCTTAGGAAACTCGAATTTAAGCCTCTACAATTTTGATCAAGGAGTGCACAGTTGAACTGTGGACAACACAGGTCAACAAAGGGTCTAAAATTGCAATTGATGAGCCTGTAACTTTGGTCTTTCAACCTTCAAGAACTCACTCAAGTTGCCTCTCAAAAGATCCTTCAAGAATTCGTCCAAATAGTTAGGAGAGAGAGATGATCAACGCAGTTCAACACAATGAGGGATGGTTGGTCAAAACAGAGGAAGAATACTCCCAAACAAGTCTGCACGAGCCATAAAAAAGACTCATATTTGCCACATGCCCGAACTCCTTTGTAGATGACATGATTGTATGTGAGAGGCATCAAATGAAGGTGAACACAAACCCATATTTATAGTGGTTGACATGGGTTTGAAGAGACATGGCTCTTCGTTAGGGATGACATGAATTCTCTTGGAACTGACTTGAAGATGGGAATAATTGAGCCAACTTAAATTTGAGCCATTTGTAGTTAATAAAAAATTCCAATCTTTGAGGTGAAGAAGAGTGCCACCAAGTGTGATTCATAGACGAAGAATGCCATCAAGAAGAGTATAGAGAAATGAAGTAATTAAACCATTAGTTTCCAATTTTAACACTCCCTCTCAACTAATGGGTAATTCCACCTGTCAATGTCCATCTAGAGCTATGCCATCATGTACTATCTCTACATCACATCTTGTCTCTGCTGAAGATTGATATAGATAATAAGAAGGGTCGATCAAGAGTGAGTCACAAGACATTGCCACTCTCCATTAAAAAAATTCAGTGCACATAACCAGGGTAGAACCCCAATCGGACTTAATCCTGAGCGATCACATTGTTGAACATCATGCATCCTAGACATAGGGAGTACGACAATACACAATGCGTCCATCTGTAGTGTTATGGTCCCTAACCAATTTTACCAACTCAATGGCCAAATGTGAGGTACTTCTCAAGAGTCCTAGTTTGCAAGGGTAGGATGTATGTTGGGGCATTCACAGGAGAAGGTGAACCACCTACTATGCATATGTCATCATTCATAGGGGAAGGTGAACCACTCACCCTATGCTCACATATATCACAATGGGGTATCACAGGGGAAGGTGAACCACTCACCCTGTATACAATGTACCTATTGGGGAAGGTGAACTACTCACCCTATGGTTGCACATAGCTCCAAGAAGTACCCCAGGCCCCTAGGAGCTCCAAGATCTCAATGTCCAACTCAAGCTGGACCCTCATGGGAGGGTCCTTCCACGATTCCAAGTCTCTCTTGGAAGGCTAGGAAATTGGCCTTCCCCAAGAGCTTAGGATGTCAACAACCTATTTAGTTGTTTTGATGTGTTTGATCCTTATTGCTCCTCATTGTACCATATCCTAGATAAATTGGTACCTGATATCAATATGCTTGGAGTGGTCATGGAACACGAGATTCTCTGAAAGGTGAATCCTATTTTGGTTGTCAAAATAAATAATGGGGGTATCTAACACGTGCTCAAATAGCTCATTGCATAGCTTCCTCAACCAAATAGCTTCACAACATGCCATACTAGTTGCAATACATTCAACTTTGACGGTGCTTAGAGAAACTTATTTATACTTCTTGTTCATCCAAGAAATTGAAGCAAATCCCAAGGAGAAGCAACATGTAGATGTGTTTTTTCTATCCACCACATTGCCAACCTAGTCAACATTAGAATATCCATGTAGTCTTAGATTCCCAGTAGTGTACCTCAGACAAAAGTTGAGAGTGCCACAAAGATATCTTAAGAGATTCTTTGAAATAACCCAATACATGTGATGAGGCTCAAACATAAATTGACTCAATGTATTTACAACGAAACATATGTTAGGTCAGGAGTTTACCAAGAACATTAGAGCCCCCGCAAGTTATTTATATTTAGAGGGATTTGCTAATTCAGGATTAGCAATACTTCCACATAGCTTCTTGAAGTTTAGTTCCATCGGAGTAGACACAAAATTACATTCCACCATCCCACATTTTTCTAACAACTTCAAAATGTATTTCCCTTGAGAAAGGAAAATATCGCCTGACTTTTGCCAAACCTTCAAGCCTAGGAAGTAATGCATTAGTCTTAGGTCCTTCATCTTGAATTCAGAAGTCAACTCTCTCTTGCATTAATAAATGAGAGCATCTACACCAGTTAGAAATAGATCATCGAAATACAAGACCAAAATAAGAGGCATGTCCTTTTCAACCTTGAAGTATAGGTTTGGATCGACATAACTCCTTGTAAATCCCAGTTTCATAAGATATCTATCAATCCTCTCATATCAAGCACTAGGGGCTTGCTTTAACCCATAGATGGATTTATTCAACCTGCATACATGTTTCCTTCGATCTTGTACTTCAAACCCTAGATTTTGTTCCAAGTGGAATTCCTCCTTAAGTGAGCCATGCAAGAAATCAGTCTTAACGTCCATTTGATGTAGGCTCCATCCTTGATTGGTAGCAAGAGAAATTATGGATTAGATAGTCGCATATCAAGCAATAGGTGCAAATATTTCATCATAGTACACTCCTTCCTTTTGAGAGAAGTCGTGAGCTACAAACCTTGCCTTATATTTTTCAACACTTCCATCAACTCTATGTTTAATTTTGTAAATCCATTTTTAAGTGACCACAGACTTGTCCTTGGGTCTAGGAACTACTTTACAACCATCATTCTTCATGATCGATTCATATTCATTAGACATAACATCTTTCCATACATGCTATTTCATGACTTCTTTGAAAGTGCAAGGTTCAATTTGGATTATAGTACTCATGGCAGCCAAGTACCCTTGATACATGTCGAGCTTCTTACTTTCTCGAAACATTCCCCTTGGGGCATAATGTTTTTCAACATCTTCAAGTGTGTCCTTGAGCCATAGTGGTATTTTCCTTGAGGTAGAGGGATCACCAGGAGGTGGATCAAGAGGATCCATTGGGCCATCAACATTGGGCATAGGCTCATCCATCGAAGGTTCTACTTGTGTTTCAACAACATCATCATCCTTCCTTGAAATGGGGAGATCTTTGGCTTTTCCAAGAAAAGTGTCTTCATCAAAGGTAACATCTCTACTTACTTCTATGTCTCATTGACCAGGTACATAAATTCTATATTGAATTTTCACTGTATCCAACGAATACACCTTTCTTCCCAAAAGCTTCCAACTTATTCCTTTTCTCTTTAGGCACATGAAAATACACAAGACAACCAAAGATTATAAATTAAAAACATCATGTTTCTTACTAGTGAAAACTACTTCGGGTGTCTTGAAATCCAAAGCTTGATGAGGGCTCCTATTTTGAACAGATACAACAGTGTTGGAATCTTCTCCTTGCAAGAATTTTGGTAGGCCTTGATCATAGATCATGACATCGATGGCTTCCATGATAATTCAATTCTTTCTTTCAGCAACACCATTTTTCTTTAGAGTGTATGGAATAATTGTCTCCATCTTAATGCCAACCTCTATGTAAAAGTCATTGAATTCATTGGATTCATATTTAGTTCCATTGTTATCCCTCAATTTCTTGATATTCTTCCCTGTTTGATTCCCCACCATTGCTTTGAAAGAAGGAAACCTCTTGAACATGTCATCCTTCTTCAAAAAATAGATCCATGTTTTGCATTAGAAGTTACCCACAAATATTGCATAGTATATGTATCCTCCCAATGAAGGTATAGGCAAGGCACCAGACTGGTCAGAATGAATCAATTGAAAAATATCAGTTGTCTTGCTTTCACTAGAAGGGAATGGTCCCTTTATATGTTTCCTAGTGGCACAACCTTGACAATATCCTTCATGGTTCATATGAAACTTGGGAATCCCTGTGACATATCTCACATTGAATAGAAGTATCATTTGTTAATGCTCCCAAAGGACTTCCACCAACTTCATAAAGACCATCAACCCTGAATCCAAGAGTAAAAGCATCTTCTAAGTTTATTTTCCATACACATACCTTTCCATCAATGAATTCTACCTTGAAGCATTTGTCTTCCATCACAAAAATAGATACCAATTTCTTCTTCAAATCAGGCACATACAAGACTTCTTGAATGTGTATGGTTTGACCATAATTCAAGTGAAGAGTAACAATTCTTATCTCTTTTACGAGGTAGGTGGGATTATCTCCAAGAATGATCTTTAGATTAGTTTTCTTCTCAACTAAATTTGAGAGGGCCTCCTTGTATCCAGTGAAATACCTTGAGGCTCCATTATCAATTAACCAATGATCCAAAATATACAAAGGAGAGGTATTAGATAGGGAAGAAATAAGATAAAACTCATCTTGCTTTTCTATAACATTATTTTCATCATACCTAGAATTTCTTGTCCTTTTAGGAGGTCGACTATTTCCTTCTTAGGAAGTAGGAGCATTCATCTTTCCTTTGTTGTTATACATGTTGTTCCTTTCATTATTATTTCCTTTGTAATTGTTGTTGTCATTCCTTGGAGAATTTTTATTGTCAGGACACTCTAGCATAGTGGTCGAACATGTTGCAATTGTAGCATCTTTCTTTGCCTCTTTCTTTAAATCCCTTCTTAGATCCTCAACCTTTTCTTCTTAGACCAACATCATTCTTCCTCTTAGCATGTGTAGAGAAAGCAATAGGTTCATTTCCATTGTAGGATTTACCTCTCTCCATCATCCTTGTTTCCTCTTTAGTTCATCTAACCAATAAATCATCAAAACTAGGTATCTTGTCATTGTTGAGAATGGTGGTGAAAAATATATCCCATGGTCTTGAAATACCTCCAAGAGAAATGAGAATGAGTTCCTTGTCAACAACAACATCTCCAATAGATAACAAGTTATTCTTTATTTGAGTTATTGTCATGAAGTAGGATTTGATAGACTCCTCTTTATCCATCTTGATATCCTTTAGCTATTTTTGAGAAAGAGGATTTGATTTGCATTGTTCACTTTGGACATTCAAACCAACTTATCATAAATTTCCTTAGAAGTTCTCAAATAAAAAAATATAGGAAACCAAATGCTTCTGAATGGAGTCAATCATAATTTTCTTAGCTTTGACCTCACCTTTTCTATACTTCATTTTAGCAGCAATAGGTGCATTTGAAGGAGGCTCCACCACTTTTCACTGCACATATTCCCATACTTCATGCTCTTCCAAAGTCATCTTCCATGCGTGATAATCATAATTGTCATTAGCTTGTCCTCAGTTTTGAAGTAAGATGTAGAGGCCCTGGAGACTTTTCCAACAATCTTTGTCCAACAAATATCTTAGTGATTTATTTTCTCTCTTGCTTGGGTTTTTCCTCACTTGGGCACTGATACCTTGTCAATTTTAGATAACAATGGTATTTTCTATGCTTATTACAATTAATTCAAGCCCTTTTATTAGCCCAATGATAATTTTCACTTTAATTTCCAATAGAAATCACATTAACCATTAATACACATTGATGGTAACTGTAGATAGAACATGAAAAATAAAATGAAAAAGGCAAGCCAAGACAAGAGGACACAATAATTTGGCTCAAGCCAGGGAAAAACCCCAAGATGGGGAAAACCTGAATCAATCATTATTATTATCAAATATCAAATGTTCAACAGAGGGAGAATCCAATAATGTACAATGATGATTACGTTAAAGTCAAGCCTTTGATTGTCAAATTGTCCTCCAAAATCCAAACAACCACTGACCAAAAGATGCTCAGAATACCAATCAAAATAATCAAGTGTCACCTTTGAATGTCTCAGGGAACCCAAATTTAAGCCTCTGCAATTTTGGTCAAGGAGTCTGCAGTTGGCCTGTGGACAATGTAGGTAAATAGAGGGTACGAACCTACAATTGATGAACCTATAACTTTAGTCTTTCAACCTTTAATAAATCGCTCAATATGCCTCTCAAAAGATCCTTCCAGAATTCGACTAGACAGTTAGGAGAGAGATATGATCAACACAGGTCAACAAAGTGAGAGATGGATAGTCAACACAGAGGAAGAAGACTCCCAAACAATTCCACACGATTCACATAAAAGACTCCTATTTTCCATAGGTCTGAACTCCTTTTTAGATGAGATTATTGTATGTGAGATATGTCAAATATAAGTGAACATAAACCCATATTTATAGTGGTTTAAGTGGGTTTGAAGAGACATGACTCTTCACCAGGGCCAACATGAATTCTCTTGCAGAAGACTTGAAGATGGGAAGAATTGAGCCGACTTAAAGTTGAGCCATTTTTAGTTAATGAAAAATTCTAATATTTGAGGTGAAGAAGAGTGCCATCAAGAGTGATTCATAGATGAAGAATGCCACCAAGAAGAGTGTAGACAAATGAAGGAATTAAACCCTTAGTTGCCAATTTTAACAACCTTTTCATGTGTGCTATGAAGTTTGGGTATTCTTGGTTTTTAAACATATTGTACATGCCATTCTATGATGACATCATGAAATATTCTCCACTTCTTTCATTTATGTCTCCAAAACATGGAATTCTCATGTCTAGCTTCCTCATCATTAAAGAAATGAAAGTGTTGAATCATTTCATCGATTGTGATTCTTCCTTCCACATCAACATAGGGTTGGATGCTTTGACCAATTTCTGTTCCTTTTCCTAGGGAATCTTGGGGGATTTCCATACTATATCTATTTTGGGCATTATTTCTTCAATTGACCCTGAACCCAAAATTGTTTTAGCCAATGTTCGACATATAAATAAAGAAATATTAACTTGGAATTGTTTGAAAATTATTGTGAATAAATATAAAACAAATATGATTTTGGAAGATGTGAAGATTATATCTCATATCACCTACTTGCAAATTAGTATACAAACATAATTGGGTGATCTGCTACCCATCAAATTATGTCAAGCGCTAATAGGCTTGTCAATGATCGGTTAAATACTTTGGGTTACACAGTTCACTACCCATCAAATTCTGTCAAATACTAATACGTTGGGTTACACAATCCACTACCCAATGAATTTTTCCAAACTTCAATAGGTTCATCAATGGTTGGGAAAAAAAAGCGGGTCATGCTTTACGCGACCTATCAAATTTCACTGATGACTGATGAACTAAGGAGATTTTCAACAAGTGTTGAGGTTGATTATTCTTTCAAAATTTCTTGCATATTTTCCGAAATTATTTCGACAATAGAAGAAAACATTATTCACAATATGATGACTCAAAAAATCATAATTGAGGCAATAATTTGTAGTTGAGGAAACAAAGTGGCAACCTAAAATTTCTTGAAGTGAATTTTAAGAGGTTGTGTTAAGTAGTCAACAAATGGCGACTGACTAGGAGAAATAGTATATTTACTTACCTTTCATGATGGAATATCACTTTATGTAGCATGATCATTTGGATGTGAGGCCCAAAATTTAAGGTTTCGTTTTGCAACCAAAATAAGTATGATTCAAAACACTTTGGAAAAAATAAGATGGGATTTGTCACAAAACCTTGTCCTTCTTTCCAAAATCAATAACCAACACTACCATAGAGGAATTTAATGACACTTGGTTTCAATAAGGTGGAACTTTATTGGTAATTATTTAGTCATGTTTATTTATCATCTGGTGTTTCTCCATTGATCAGGAATGTCCATAGTTCTGACATGGTCACCATGATATCACAAACCTTGCTTCACTATCAGTGAACATCCATAGCTGACAAACATATTTGCATCTCTCCTTTTTTGAATTGTTAGACAAGTATATAGAAACTAATTCCAGTGGTCATCGAAAGTTGAAAAATAAACATTTATTATTAGGTTGGGGTTGGTATAAGGAAAAATAAAAATAAATTAATTAAATAATTAAAAAACAAACATACTAATGAAAAAATAAAAACAAAACTATGATACAAACTACTAACTAAATTATCTTAAGAAAAATTATCTTTAAGAATTGACCAATAATAAGAAGGGAATCCAATTCTCCTTCCAAGTTATGAAAATTCCAACTTCTATATTCTCTGCTACCTGATAGGGTCCAAGCCACAAGATATGAAATTTATAATGTTTTCCTTTGGATTCATTAACTTTGTCCCATTTGAACACTGTTGATGGTGCTGGATGACACCAACATGTAAGGGCATCTCCCTCATGTGAAGTCCCAATTAGATCTCACACTGTTTGGTTTAGGAGTCCCATCTAGCTATATGGTCCAACCATCATTGGAAAGGTTCCAAAGATATGCCTTGGTTACAAACACACACAAGAGAACACAACACCTCTTTGGGGAAGGAAGTATGTAATCTTTGTGAGACACCCAATGCAAGGTGCACAAGGTAAAATCCATGATTGGTAAAAGGAAAATGAGCCTCCAGTTAGAAAATTAATAGGACTATCCTAAAGGGAGGCCCAGGAAGGAAGAGAAAGGCTTGTTGATTACCCACAGATTAGTCCACATAATAAACAATAATCATGAAAGCATAACAACACTTATTTAATAATAACCATAGCTAAGGAACGAATTAGTTCATTAACTTAGTATGTAACAAAATCGACATATATCATAAACATAACAAGAACAATCCTACTATATCTACAATACATGTATGAAGAAATTTTGACTCATAGAGCTTTTGATTAAGAATAGAAGATCCCAAGTACATTGTTACATAGATGAAACACTATATCCAATAGTGGAACATGAAGCCACAACTTGCTTACCCAAAGAATGATCTATCTCCTATGCACTACAAGAGAAGCCAAGGCAAGGCTCCAAGAATCCAAGCCCTTAGCTTGAGTTAAGGAGTTATTTATAACAAATAACAATGACCTTTCAGCTTCCTCGTGACTCTTTAACTTCTATGACTATTCACATTCTATACATGACTCTATACATTTTATATGTGATCATTCACATTCCACATGTGTCTCTTGGACTCCATTATGTACCATTTATTACAAAATAAAAATTACATATGAGATGGTGATTATATAAGACAAAATTAATAATGGGACAAAGTATCATCAATTTGAAAAATCATTTTCTTCCTCATGGAACTCCTTTGCAATGTATATGTGCCATGCTCCGAACTCCGTTGAGATAGCTTTGACCCGAATTGGCAAGTCCCTTAAATAACACATTTGCACCTCTAGTGCCTCTATCAATATGGTCTTGGAGCTTGAATGTACATTATTCCATAGCCATGAAAGTTTGATCTGAGCTTTGATTGGTGCGATGGTGCATTGTCGAATAATGTCTTTGTGGCTTCCAATCCTTCCCGTTATGTTGCTTGCTTGATCTATCCAATGTATTTCCTGATCTCCTAGAAGATGATTTCTCTATCTCTGATTGATTCAATCATTCCTATTGAAGACATCCCATGTTTATGTGCTAGAGACTCAGAACCATTGTGCAGTCGATTATAAGAAACAATAGTATTAATCGATTGTTCCCCAAGACGCATATAGTTCTAATGGTGGAGTCTCAACTGAACTATGTCAATCTCTGTGGAAATATTTCATTTCCTTTCCAAATATTGTGGAGCATCTGGATACTTGGCAGCCCACTCTTCAAGTTGGTCAACTACTTTGTTTGCTACTTTCGAGAGTTTCACCACATTTTTTTCTTTCTTATGAATACCAATGAGAGGAGCCAACACTTGCTATATAAGTATCATCTCATCATATAATTGTGCCATGGTGTCTTCCATTGCCCCCATTTCCTCTGGCATGGATGACTGTCATTCTACGGTGTTAAATCTCTATGAAGATAAAAGTTAATTCTTTGCCCCAAGATGTTCCATTTGTTACTTCACTATAGAAAGTTCTCTCCTTAATCTAGCATTCTCATTCAACAAATATTCAGAGTTGTCTTGCACTACTGTGGAAAAAGAAACATTTGTCACCATGATTTCGCTAGGATTCCTTCTGGTATTGGAAGTTATCACATTTTTTGTAGAAACCAAGACTGGATTCTAAGGATATTTCAGGAATTATCTATGCCTCTATTGCACAATCCTCTTCTTAAGTTGATTAAACATGACACTGCAAAATTCCATGACTCTGTCTGCTAGTGGAGATGTGATTCCCATTTCTCCAAATGGAAGATGACCACCTGTGAGAGGGGGTTCTTCTGGAGAACCTGGTTCATCATCCATGGGTTGGATGGTATCCTCTTCCTTCAACTCTTCCTCTTCTATCTCCTGAGTCAATTATTCTTCTTCCAGTCTCTATGTTGCTTCTTCCTCCTAGGATTGCCTTTGTTGTTCCTCTTATGTTATTCTCCTTTCTTCTTCTTCTTCTCGTTGCTTCTCAAGAAACTCATCTTGCTTCCTCTTCTCCTCTTCTTCTGCTTCTCTCCTCTCCCGTTATGCTTAAATATCTCCCGTGTTCAAAGGATTAGCTTTCCATTTCCTGCTGCTCTCACCTATCAAATCATACCTAATCCTATTTTTAGGAGCTATTTTCCTCGCTTCAGGGGTTAGATGTTCTGCCTCCTACACCTGTAGGTATTGAGCTAGTGGATTTTGGGGTGAACTAGTCTCCATTTATGGGTGTGTCTTTCTAAATGCATTATACTAGTTCTTCACCTTCTCATCTTTTATTGTGGACATTGATGAATACCCTGAATTGAAATCGATCCTTTCATAATTCTTTAGTTGTGAAATGTAAGTGATCTAGCTCTTGTATGTTTGTCACTGCCGCCTTGTGGCTCTTTAGCTCATATAGTCTAATCCTCAAAGGGAACGTGGGCCAAGGGGATTTCTTCCTCCCGTGAATAACTCCTGGCAATCCCTTGTCCAACTGATTTGTTACTTCCTGCATGACCGCCTTATTGATCACATATCATGACATGAGATGAGGGGATGTCTGAAAACCAAAACAAATGATGTATGCACCCTTAGGTGATGAAAACCAATCTGCGATATCTCGTAGTGACTCCTTCACCTGACCATTCATGCAAGGAGGATTGATTGAGAATATAGTATGAAAAATAATTGCAAAGAAGTGCTCAACCAATTTGTCATATGCACCTCTGAAGCTTGATTCTGACAACACTCTACAGTGAAAATAAACTGGGAACTTGTCCTTAAGGTTGCAGTTCCAGTACATTCCTGGGAATGCATATTGTGCACAAATTCCATCTAGTATAAATGCAGACATATAGAATTATCGGTCGTGATCCACCCTCAAAGATTGTTTTACTTTCCCCACATGAGGTTGCAACTCAAATGACAATATTTCTGTGCAATTGAAAGCTTTACGACTCGTTACCACCATATTGAGCATATATATCTAGTTTTCCTCAAACACCTCAATGTTCTTCTACCCATGGAACCGACAACACATGGAAATCAAACACTGATATACATCTCTGAGAATATTTTCCGGATACACTACGAATCGGTGATGGTGAAACTTAGCAGACTCTCGACACCAAAATTTGATAATGTCACTTGTGTCAAGGTCGCCCCATCTTGTTTATAAGCCATTATTTACATATTTTGTGGGCCTAAGAATCTTGTAGTAAGTATGCATGTCTTCTTCATAATAGGTGGCAATCTGACCACTTCTTTCACTGTGACGCATGAGATGAGAGTCATCCATGTGTGTGATAATCTACTCAATCACTTTTGCACAGGGGATGACCAAGAATCTAAATGTGATCCTATTCAGCTTGGACTGCTTGATATTGATGTATACTTCCAAGTTCTCCAAGTTCTCATGAAACATTTTCTACGTGAATGTGTCTTTTATGCCACTCCATGTGACCTCTATAGAATTATCAATGAAGCACTATGTGTCAACATATATGGGAATGGTTGGCTTTGTTATTTCAATTTCTCCCTTAGTGTTTGCCTGTAAAGGTTCTTTGGAAGCCACTTTACGTGTAGCAGGAGGAATGTCTCCAACAGATGATGAAAGTGTGACAATACTTGTAGCTCGAACACTTGTTTGTGGGATCACACTAATGATTACAAGATTAGTTTTATGAAACTAACTGTGCAACAATATCTTAACAAATCATATTCAAATATCCATTAAATGAATGTAAATCTATGAATGATAAAACATAATCACTTGTATGCATAAGAAAATAAGCATGAAAACAAGGAGGTCACATTTTCAAACCATCAAGGAAGTTCAATGGTCATTCGAGGCTTTGTAGTGCGTTCATGCACTCAAGCAAGGGAAGGAAAAACATCATGGCACACTAGCGCACTCCGAAGGGACGAAGGAAGAGGCTTCAGGCCTTCAGGCCTTCAGTGTGCATTCATGTGCTCAAGGAGACAAAGAGGGTGCACTGACGCAATCTAAAGGGATGAAGGAAAATCACTCAAGTCTTCGGGGTGCGCTCATGCGCTCAAGGAGGGATAATTCTTCATGATGAAGGAGTGCGCTCAAGAGGAAAACTAGTCTAATATGGGTGCAGTTTTAAGAGTAGATCGAGCTTTGGGTTCTAGAAGTGCGCTCTACTTGAGTATGGCTCAAGAATAAGTCTAGCAACAAAATTTCGTGATAAAAATAGAAGAAGAAGGATCCACAAGATTTTATGGATGTTGTCGCAATCATGGTGAGAATCTGAAAAGTTGAGGAATGTGCAAATTTTTAGAATGCGACAATAAATTAACACTTGCAGAAACAAGATTGAACATAAACTCCAGTAAATAAACTAAAAAAGAAAGAAACGATAGAAGGGAAAGAAATATTGACAGTGAAGTCATGAAAGACAATCAATAGATTCAACATGCAAAACTTACTTGTAACATATATTGCTGGAGTTTCTTGATCCATAGTTGTGCCCCCAGTTCATATGAGAATGATTATAAAATTGAATGATTAGCTAGGTTAATTTAAAAGAAATTACATGCAAATGAGTTTCATGCATGATTGCCACTTGTTGACCAGTGAATGAATTAGGTAAGGGAAGTTGTGTGGGCTCCTATTTTCAAGGATTGCACCCACATGCAACAAGAATCTCATGCATGCATTCAAGAAGGGTGCATGACTTCAACACGAAGGAATGCACTCAAGGAGGGCTCACTTCTTCGACCCAAAGGAATGTGCTTAACAGAAGAGCATGCCTTCGTCAACTAGAAGTGTGATTTTTCCTTAGAAGATGATTTTTCTTTATTTTATTTGCTTTAGTGTGCTTTTTGAGTGTGTGCATGGTGAAAATGCTAGTTTCTAAGTCAATATAAGTCATAAGTCCACCTAACCATGGGTTAGATAACACAAGCGCTTCTAAGGGTTAGGTGATGACACTTAGGAAACATTGACTTAGGAGGATACAAAACTAGGAGAAAACATAAGAATAACAAAACAAAAAATGTGACGACACTAAGGGACTTGAAACGACGGTTCATGTAGGCTCCAAAATGGACTTAGGAAAAAACACTTGGCGACACACTGGGAGAACCCAAACTTCTCTTAAATGGTTTAACTTAGGAATGAAGTCTCAATTATCTAAGAAGTATTGATTCAATCAGTGAGTTACCTTATCTCCCCACTCTTACTCGATTACAGATATAGTCTTCCTAATTCCACTGCTTGGTGTAACACAACATAAAGCAATCCATATCATTATCTTGTCTATGTTAGTAAGAGTAATATAATATGGTGAGTTAAAACAATCAGAGTATGAGTTTTACATCTTTGGCGTGCTCTGTTTCCAGCAGGCCTAGATAGTACCCTGATGAAGTCACTTTAGGAACACAAACGTTGCTTTGTTGCCAATGAGCCTAGACAGTACCCCAACAAAGTCACTTTCTTCACCTCTCTGCATAGGAATCATTTCCCTTCTTTCACCCTTTATTTTTCTTCCTTTTCTTTTTCATAGGATTTTGCATAGGCACTTATTATTTTTCACGAGTGGAAGAGAGATCCCAACTTATTGAGAGCAGAAGAGGTTTCTCATTCAGATACAGGTTTAAGACCTCTGATGTTTTTTTCACATAAATTTTTTCCTTTTATCTTACTCTACTTAGATAGATAAGAAAGAACACCATATTCATAATAGGACCATGTGCAGGGATGAGAATCCTAAATAGATATGGGCATCATGGTTTGCTTATGGCTTCTCGACTAAAGGATCGTATTTTTGATTGAAAAATCATTGACTTGAAAAGATGTAAACCAAATCAAGGAAGAGGGTAACAGACAATCCAAGGGTTGTGTGTTACCACAACTTTCCTTTCACTAAATATTCACCACATCATCTTGAAGCTCAAAACTAGTTTTATTCAAGAGCAGATAAAACCAAAAGAGAAAAAAAGGGAAGACGAAAACACAACACAAGAATGCAACACATCTAGCTAAATGCAACCTAACTTATCCTAAAATAAACAGTACAAGGTCGGTTCATGTGAAATGGAACTTCTAATGTAACCATATAAGTTGTTCCCGACCTTTGGGTGGAAGGATGTGATTGTGTAAGACCAAAATAAAATGCAGTGCAATGACAAGGATAAACCACACAAACATACACATTGACACATATAAAGAGGAATTGAAATCACAACGGTGTAACACACTCAAATTCTCTATCAAATGAAAGACTCTGCAACAATAATAATTACCAGGTCTATGACCATACAAGACTTGACGAACCACACGTAAGTACAAACCATGAGACATAGGTCCTGGTCGATAAGATTCCTCGAGGGAAACTACATTAGGATCATGGAAACAACCTTTAAGAAAAATCTAATGTGAAAAACTAATCAAAGACATATCCACATCATAAGCAACATCAATAGGCTAATCACAATCCATGTTGTCGTGCAAATGAGATTCTTTGATGGATGATGCAGAAGATAGGTTAGATTGAAAATTTTGACATTCATTAAGGTCACTCTCTATTTCCACATCGCAGATTAAATATTTTCTTGAGGTGAGAGGTAGTTGTGGAAGTCCAACTGTCAAATTTAACTTTCTTCCTTTAGGGTTAAAAAAAATTATCTGAATAAAATGAGAATCCCTCAAGAGAGAGTCAACATCCCACGAGATCTTGCAAGAGAACCTTGAACTGACTGAAATGACAAATACCATCAAGGTGACAAGAACCTGACATAACCATCCATGTAGGATGAAGTGTCCTACTCACCTGACTTGAATTTCAATTTTGAGAAAACACGACCAACTGCTTATCTAAACAAGAGTCATCATTCAAATCATGAGATTTAAAATAAAATTGAGGTTGATCAGATATATTTTTGAGATCGTCGTAAAAATCCTCAATGATAATAATGTCATCTTCTTGATCGAAAGGAGATATACTTGAGAAAAAATAAAAATAAAAATAAAATAAAATAAAAATAAAAAAATCTTCAATAATCTCGGCATACTCCATTTGGAATTCCTGCAAATCAAAATATTTTTGTAAGAACAAAGATTCATTGATGTTACTTGAACAATCATCACCATACAATTCAGAAAAAAGGAAATCATCAGGATCATGGTTGTCTAAGGGTTCAATTTGATTAACGGGTTGAGGATCGACTAGTGATATATCAAGATTCAAATATGGTTGGTTGATAAGATCAGATGAATCACCACCATGGGTGAGACGTGAAAGAAAAATCAAATTTTCATCAACAAAATGATAATTTAGTGATTGGTTGAGATTCAAAACACAAAACATCAAAAGGAGGGGGACATGGAACAAAAGGAATATGTTGTTCTTCCTCAGGATGATGAAATTATTTTTCAATGGGAGGACATAATGGATCAGATTCAAAATATTTTATCGACATTCATACTAAGAAACGAAACTTTTCATCCAAGAATTGCTAGTCCACATCGTCATCTGGAAATTTGTAACAAAGATAAAGGAACTATTTAGAAAACTGTCCAAGGGATTCGTTCAATTCCATTCTAAGTTGATCAATTTCATTAAGAACATCTTGATATTC
This sequence comes from Pinus taeda, assembly GCA_000404065.3. Classification (NCBI taxonomy): domain Eukaryota; kingdom Viridiplantae; phylum Streptophyta; class Pinopsida; order Pinales; family Pinaceae; genus Pinus; species Pinus taeda. The sequence goes on from APFE030960536.1 coordinate 215,732, forward strand.
ATATTTTTCGAAGATGCAATGAAGCTTGTTAACCAATTGATTAAAATATGAGATAGAAGCAATGGGTAAAGAATAACACCATTGTGTCCCATGACCATCCAATGTAAGGATAAACAACCATGTGAGTATTTATTTGGAATAAACACCATTCAAGAAACAAAATTGAAAAAAATCAATAACGTAATCAAGGACGATTGTTGTACCCTTTCCATCGAATTTTAAATGTGACAAGTCATGTAAAAAAATTTCGGGGATTGAAATATCTAAAGATTCAGTAAATAGCCTTGGGATTATGATTTTGGATGAAGCCATTAAAGGTAGGAGTTTCAAACATACTTCAAAGTCTTAGCTTTTCATCTGGACCTCCTTTTAACACTAAAAATGTTGACAGTGTTGGATGTCGTGAACATGTAAGGGGATCTCCCCGATGTGAAGTCCCAATTAGACCTCACAACATTTGGTGTAGGAGTCACATCCAACTATATGGTCTGGCCACCATTGGAAAGGTTTCAAAGATATGACTTGGTTACAAACACACATAAGAGAATGCAATAACTCTTTGGGGAAGCAAGTATGTAAGCTTTGTGAGACACCCAATGCAAGATGCACGAGGGAAAATCCACGTCTTGTAAAAGGAAAACGAGCCTCCGGTTAGAAAAGTAGTAGTACTATCCTAAAGGGGGACCTGGGAAGGAAGAGAAAGGATCGTTGATTAGCTGCATATTAGTCCACATAATAAACAACAATCATTAAAGCATAACAACACTTATTCAATAATAACGATACCTAAGAAACAATTAGTTCATTAACTTAGTATCTAACTAAATAAACATATATCATAAACATAACAATAATAGTCTTGCTATATCTATGATACATGTATGAAGAAGTGTCGGCTCATAGAGCTTCTGATTAAGAATGGAATATCCCAAGTACATTGTTACATAGATGAAACACTATATCCAATAGTGGAACATGAAGCCACAAATTTCTTCTACAAAGAATGATCTATCTCCTATGCACTACAAGAGAAACCAAGGGAAGACTCCAAGAATCCAAGCTCTTATCTTGGGTTATGAGGAGCTATTTATAACAAATGACAATGACCTTTGAACTTCATCATGACTCTTTAACTTCTATGAATATTCATATTCTATACATGACTCTTTACAATCTATATGTGGCCATTCACATTCCACATGTGTCTCTTGGACTTCACTACATACCATTTATTAAAAAATGCAAATTACATATGATACGACGGATATACAAGAAAAATTTGATAATGGGACAAAGTCTCATCAAAAAAAAAAATCATTTTCTTCCTCATGGAGCTCATTTTAATGTATGTATGCCATGCTCTGAACTCCATTGAGATAACTTTGACCCGAAATGGAAAGTTCCCTACATAACACATATTCACCTCCAATGCCTCCATTAATATGGTATAGGAGCTTGACTGTACATTATTCCATAGCCATGAAAGTTTCATATGAGCTTTGACTGGTGCAATGGTGTATTGTAGAATAATGTCTTTGGTGACCTCCAAGCCTTCATGTTCTATTACTTGCTTGATCTGTTCAATGTATTGCCTGATCTCTTGGAAGATGATTTCTCTGCCTCTAATTGCTTCAAGTGTTCCTATTGAAGGCATCCCATGTTTCTGTGCTAGAGACACAAAACCATTGTGTAGTCGATTATAAGCATCAATAGTACTAATCAATTATTCCCCAAGACACATATAGTTATGAGGGTGGAGTCTCAGCTGAAATATGTCTATCTGTATGGAAATATTGTATTTTATTTCCAAATGTTGAGGAGCATCCAGATACTTTCCATCCCACTCTTGAAGTTAGTCAACTTCTCTATTTACTACCTTCAAGAGTTTCACCACTTCTTGTGCTTTCTTTTGAATGCCAACGAGAGGAGCCACTACCTGTTGTATAAGTATCATATAATCATATAATTGTGTCATGGTGTCCTCCATTGGCCCCAATTCCTCCTACATGGTTGAATGCCATAATGTGGTGTTAAAGCTCTATGAAGATAACCATTGATTCTCCGTTGTAAGATGTTCTGACTCTTGCTACACTACAACAAGTTCTCTCCTTAATCTAGCATTCGCATTCAACATATATTCAGAGTTGTCCTGTGCTACTATGGAAAAAGCAACATTTTCCACCATGATTTCCCTGGAATTCCTCTTGATATGGAAGTTATCACCTTTTCTGTAGAAACCTAGACTAGATTTTGAGGATCATTTAGGAAGTATCTATGCCTCTGTTGCACAATCCACTTCTTAAGTTGATCAAAAGTGACATTGCATACATCCATAACTCTATCTACGGGTGGAGGTGTGTGGTGTGGGTAAATTCTCGATGTGGACAAAGACAATTCCTTTAGCCCAAGAGAGCGGGTCTAGCCACAAACAAACAATCTAGTGAAAACTTCCTTAGGCTAGAATCAAATAAGAGGGCTTACCTCTTAGAATGCTATTCCGCTTGGTGATGATCTTGCTTCCTTACTCCAACTACTTTTTGTTTCCTTCCTTTGGATACCTGAAACAAGCAAACAAACAACAACAACAAATGTGATAGCATACAAATTGCATTCAGCCTACTTAAAAGGTCAAGGAATCTTAAGCCATCAATGTAATATAACACTTAATGTAGGAAATCAATTAATAGTTGGATTCATATAAGTTCAAAAAGAGATTACAACCAAAGCCTTGACGTTGCAAGTCTCCTTCGACGTATCCAGGTTCCCACACCTCCGCTAGCATCTCATGGATAGCCCCAACAATGGAAGTTTTAAGGCTTCTTCCCTTTAGTTCCAAACCAAGCCAAACACACTATTCTCCCTCCACAAACATAAACTAGAATGCTACAAGCTATAGATATCTTGCTAGTTATTCGAGCTCGAAAAAAACTCAGACCATATTAGCCTGGAAAAGGAGGAGTTTATATAACTTTGATGGAGGGGAGATGGTTCCTCTTATGATGGGAGAGGGATTATCTCTTTGGTTTGTTCCATCTTAATAGGGCAAAGGAGCCCAAACTGACTTCCTCAGCTCCATCTAGCCCAACCATTTACCAGACTTCCATTAGAAAGCTTCTAAACCTGGAAGCTTCAACTCCATATTTAAAAAACTTGCCAAAAGTGGGTTGGTGTGATGAGAAAAGGCTCATTTACATCGTATGATGCTAGACCAAGTTTCAGACTCTACAAATCGGCGCGAGGAGGAAATGGGTCATTAGTGACAATCTTGTAAACTGGGGTAAAAGGAAGATTCTTGGGAAATGATGCAAAAGGGAAATGTTCTGCTCATGAAGAGGGACATAATGGGAGTTTCTTCATGATGGGAAAGCATGTAGGGTTCACTGTAGAGGTCCTCCAGGATTGAGGAATGGGGAGTACAAGGATAGTTTCAAAATGCTATGTAATAGGTGCCCCTAAAGCATGAAGGTCGAACTAGAGTGAGGGGTGAAATTCTTTACAAGTAGATGTGGGGAATTGGAGTCTGTCGTTGGAAAACCTGCAAGCAAGCATAGATACATATACATCACTAAAACTCTGAAAAATCATACATGAATTATGGTATGGACGCAACCATATAGAGAGAGATCATGTAAATAGATCCAAGGCATGGGTGCAGCCATCCAATAAAGAGGATCATATTGAAACCCAGGTATGGTCACAGTCATCCAATAATGAGAAGGATCACATATAACAACTCATGGTATGGTCACAGCCATCCATTTGAGAGAGACATGTATATTAGCATGATCATGTCACATCGCCTTGCAACCTGGACTTTAGTAATCTGAGTCCTGGGCCTTGCGCTCCAACATGACCCGGTCAAAGTACAAATTCTAACATGTGAATAAATGTGTTGAGGTCGAACATGCTAGAAATTCACTTTATTACCAGTCAATGATGTGAACTGTTAACAAGTGCGAGAGAGACCATGAATAATGAAAATGGTTCTCAAGGTACTAGCAACACAATCCATGGAATGTGAATAAAGGAACTGAAGTCGAACACCTGATCGAAAGCCAATGATGTGAACTTGTCGTCAAGTGTGAAGAACTTGCCATTAGGGCATGCAATCTCTAAGGTACTAGAAGGGAGTCTCTTGGCCAAGTTCTCAGATAATGAGATGAATTGGATGGGAAGTTACCATGTTGAAGGAGGGCCATGATGTATCCCACATCATTGACACGAGACAAAGGGATGCAATAATAATGGATGATACAAAGAATCAGGAATGAGTGTAACTACAAAGGACAACTCTTGAACATATCGGCGACACGACTCCGGAGTTTGGCAGCTTTTGGATCCATAAGATCGGAAGTCATGATGACGTGGCATAGATCAAATAGAAGGAAAAAATGAATGGCCCTGTTATCACTCAGGTTGTCCCTAGGCCCCTGTAGGGATACGGCCGAGGTAACCACAAACCAATCTTTGGATTGCAGGTTCTAGCCCACCTGCAATCAGAGAGGGCTCTCTCTTAATGATTCAACTTTGTTGATGATTTTAGGCTAGCTTTGGCTCAGGGGTTTTTTGTTTGTGTTTGGATGGAAGAAAAATGCTTTCAGGCAGAGAGGCAATTTATGAAGTGATAAGTTTCAAACCATTGGGCGTGGAGTCATGGGTTAGGATTATTAGTGCATCTTTCTGGTCATAAGAGAAATAATGAAGCAGGATAGCTGCTCATAACACAATCTTCAGACTAAAAGGATGAATGATATGTAAGGAAGGAGAGGCACTTAAGAATCTCTCATTTAACTTAACAGAGGGAAAGATGATCTCTATCTAGGGGCAATGAAGAATCCCTGGATAACTGTCT
>APFE030960536.1:228523-241881 GCA_000404065.3 Pinus taeda
CTTCCAATCTGTCGTGACCTTCCCTAGAGTGATAAGCCACTAAACACCCAGTATCATGTTGGTGTCCAGAATATCGACTACAAAAAAGTGGTCAGTCAATGTGTAGGTGCCCATCGTCACTGATAGCTCTGGAACATAACGAGCGCAATCATGGTCTGATCTCTTGGGACCAAAACTGAAAACCCATCGAAGCTCTCTATCTGTATGCCTCTCCGCTCAACCATATGTGCATCGATGAAGTTGTGGGTTTCCCCACTGTCAACCAAACCTGATACTCACTAGCCACGTACTGTCCCCCGTACACGTAGTGTCAAGTACTTGGGAACTCCTCGCAATGTTGCAAGGGCCCCTCCGGTAGGTGCGAAAGCTGCACCACTTGCTGCTGGCTGTGGAGGTGGCAAAGGACCCTACATGGCATAACTATCTCCTGCCTCCACATCATCATCCTCATCCTCTTCCTCGTTGATCTCGGAGAAGACCTCAATAAAATGTGCTTTGCCAGTAGCACATCTATGTCCTAGTAGCACATCAACTCGTCGATCCTGGGTATGGGGTACCTATTCTTCAGTGTCTTCTTATTCAGGGCCCTGTAGTGAATGCACATCCTCAATGTGTCGTCCTTCTTCTTCACCAACACCACGGAAGAAGCAAAAGGACTCGTGCTCAGTTGAATGTGCCCAAGAGCCAGCAACTCCTGAATGGCCCACTCAATCTCATCCCGATAGGCCTTGGGATGCCTATAGGGGGTATTAATCACTGCTTGTATACCCTTCTCAAGCTCAATGGTGTGCTCAAACCCCTGGTCTGGTGGTTGTCCTAGTGGAGTCTCCCCAAACACTATGGCATACTGGTCAAGGATGGACTGTATCTCTGGATGTACGGTCTGCCCTGTAGTCCCTGCCTCTGATGCACGCAGCTCCACTTCCCACTCTATGTCTCCCTTCTGGAAGACTGCCTCCATCCGATGAGCCGAAAGAGTCTGAGGTGGATATGTGTGTTTTCCCTGTATCTTCTCATGCCTCCCTATCTTCTCATCATCCCACTCCATCTCTAGGGTCTTCCAATCTGTCGTGACCTTCCCTAGAGTGATAAGCCACTAAACACCCAGTATCATGTTGGTGTCCAGAATATCGACTACAAAAAAGTGGTCAGTCAATGTGTAGGTGTCCATCGTCACTGATAGCTCTGGAACATAACGAGCACAATCATGGTCTGATCTCTTGGTACCAAAACTGAAAACACATCGAAGCTCTCTATCTGTATGCCTCTCCGCTCAACCATATGTGCATCGATGAAGTTGTGGGTTTCCCCACTGTCAACCAAACCTAATACTCACTAGCCACGTACTGTCCCCCGTACACGTAGTGTCAAGTACTTGGGAACTCCTCGCAATGTTGCAAGGGCCCCTCCGGTAGGTGCGAAAGCTGCACCACTTGCTGCTGGCAGTGGAGGTGGAAAAGGACCCTACATGGCATAACTATCTCCTACCTCCACATCATCATCCTCATCCTCTTCCTCGCTGATCTCGGAGAAGACCTCAATAAAATGTGCTTTGCCAGTAGCACATCTATGTCCCAGTGCCCTCGGCTCCTGACAGGTAATGCACAACCGCTTCTTCTTCAGCTCCCTGCTGGCATCATCGTCAATCTATGCACATCCTGGATTCCCCTTTGGAGGCGGAATCCTCACATCCTTCCCCTTAGGCTGGAAAGCCTGTCTCTGGGGGTAAGGTGTTTAGGTCCTAGGTAAGACATCCTGTAAGTCCCGGGTCTTGCTAATAGCATCCTGGAGTGTGGCTGGTCTAGTGGATCAGACTAAACCCCGAAGTGGCTCTGCTAACCCATCAACGTACATATATATCCTCTGTGTTGTGGATAGATCTGACACCATCAATGAAACCCTCAAGAAATCTGCAATGTAGGTCTCTGGGCTCCTAGTCTATTTGAGCCTCATCAACTCAACAAAATGCTGCTCTGGATCCCTCTGGTCAAATCTCTCTATCAATCTCTTGGTGAACTTGGCATATTCCATCACTGTGGAGTGTCTGAGTGTAACCATCCCATGAAACCACCAATCCTGGGCCTCACCATCCAAATGTAATGTCGCCACGTTGATGGCCTTTGTCTCTGACATCTAGTTAAGCTGGAAGTAAATGTCTAGCTTTTACACTCAAGACTTCGCTAAATTGTTTGATGAACCATCAAAGGTAGGCAAGTGGAATCTACTAGCCGCACGGTGGGTATCTCCATCATGATAATGTCGGTATCCTCTGTGATGGTCGCGGGGTCTACTATCCCGCTGTAGCTGAACAAAGTCTCTGAATGAGAGAGTATCCCTGAACTCCTGCCCATAAGCTTGATACTCTGCAAAATAATCACCCATATGATCGGGCTCTATCTCCTGCTAGGCTCCTGCCCCTGTGTCTGCTCCTAGGAAAGTGGGCATGGTAGAGCAGGTAAGTGCATGTGAAGCCACCTATTGAGTAGTATCACACTGCTCTGGCAAATGGTGGGATGCACCCGATCCCTCACCAACCTGGAAAACCCATGGGCTCTCACGCTGTCTAGCCTCTACTGCCCTGAATCTCTGCCCCATCACCTCAATTTGCCTTGATAGATCCTGCACTGATTTGAGGAACATATCCACAAATCTCTTCCCATCCTCCTCTGCCATCAGATCCTTCTGCTCTGTGTCCACCATAGGCTCCTCCTGTTCTGTGTCCTCTACCCGAACACAATCTCCCTCTCCGTAGGTGTTCTCCAATCTATGCTCAATGTCTCTGTATTTCCTACCTCTGTAACAGATGTAGGGTTTCTCCCTCGGTGTCATAGACTGCTAGCGCTACAGGATGAGCCAGAACTATGCTCTGATACCACTGTAATATCCCTTTCTAGGAATATTCCTCAAACCCCAGCAAAAACCCCAACCAGAAAAATGCACAAGTGGTATAGTAGCCGAGAAACTCACAGAGATATAAAACAGTAGTACAACAAACAATGATGCATACATAAAATATAACAGATACTCAAGAAATGCAACGAGAAATGCTAAACCATTTTATTATATTGAGTAATGAAATGAGTACAGGAGGTGATCAACAAGATGGCACCTCGACTTGCTCAAGGCAAGTGAAGAAATACACTCAAAATAGCAAAGAAATGGTTCCTCTCTGAACTATGTCCAAGCTGCTGGAGAACTGTAGTGCTGCTGCTGGAATCAAAGGAGGATTTGGGGTTGTTCCCCACCTCAGAAAACAATGAAACTCTGGAATCTGCCTCTACTCAATAAACCCAGAAAAACCCAGAAAGATTTTCTAAAATGGCCGACCCCCGAAAATCACCCCCTTGGGGATCTGCACAGTCCCTTAATGCTCTGTGCTGCCACTGAAGAAAATCCTCCTAAACTCTGCCTGAAACTCTGCCAAAATCCTCCAATATGCAAGGGTTGATCCCCTGCTCAAACTCCCAGCTCAAATCCTCCACAAACCCTCAATCTAGAACTCCTGCCAGAAAGAACTACGTCATCCCTCTCAAGACTGCGCAGTCATCCAAAGTGCTCAATCCTCCTCCAAACTACTAATGAAACTGCTGCAAAATATTGATGGAACTACCTTATCGAGCAGGCACTCGAAGTCCCCCGGGGCTAAGGGCGAGATCTCTGAACGGAGACACTCGATGCACTAAACAGTGCTGCAGACTAGCTAGATAGCCAGCGTGCTCTAAGTCGAAGTGACTAGCTCAAATGCACATAATCGAATGCCAAAATGAGGAGGCTCCTCTCTCCTTTATAGCATTTGCCCCTCTCAAACCCCAAGCCAACCTTCTCCAACATAGCCTCCCTCTTGCCACATGTTCCTATTCATCTACGTAGTCCCTCCAAGTGTCTATGTGGGCCCCTCCTCTACATGGTCCTTTGGCCCCCTTGGCTCCCCTTTAAGTTACAACGCTGTGCTACTAGGGAGTGAATTTATTCTAAAAGTGAGTTATGTCACCCTTTACTCACCCTTTTACTGATAACTAACTATAGAAGGCAAAAATTGAGCAAAAATCGAATATTCCAATTAGCCATGGCTAATTAGGAATATCATAGCATATGATTGGCCAAAGAGATGGTGGCGATGGAATGAATCAACCAAGGCTCATCTAGCAGAAAGTAGCTGATAAAAACGACAATCATAAGATGTAAATCGAGCATGGGTTCATTTTTACACAAGATTGAAACGAAAAACTATGCTTGAGTTTGGTTTCATTTTTACACAAGCTTGAAACAAAGATAAACTATTCTTGAGTTAAGTTTGCACACCCCCTGCACAATGACTCAATTCGAGGTACATGGCCCCCAAGCTTCATTTCAATCAGCTAGGTGGATGGAATGAAGTTTCACTTTCGAGATCTAGGAAAGACTCAACTGGGATTTTACGAGATTTAAAACAAATACTCGATTTAGAAAAGGGAGTTGTTTCATTTTTTAATGAGGTTGACATAGTAAAAGAATTATCCTCAGGCAACTGTTTCATTTCTTAACGAGGTAGATACGGGAATAAACTATCCTCGGACTCCTTGATTAATTTTTTAGCGAGCTTGACACAAGACAAGGAACTATTCTCATGTCCCTTGTTTCATTTTTTAAGGAGCTTGACACAAGACAAGGAACTCTACTCCAACACTTTGTTTCATTTTTAAACGAGGTTGATACAGGAACAAACTATCCTTGCATGGTTTTTCATTCTTTAATGAGGTTGACATAGAAAGATAACTATCCTCGTAACAACTGATCATGGACTATACGAGAACGTGGCCCCCAAGAGATCCTCACTGGACGGACGAACTATGTTCTGGAGGAACACATGTCAACTGGTACAAATGAAAGATCATGTTCCAATACCCCCAGTACATAATGTACTATACTAGCTGTGTGATCATCGACATATGTGGAAATGGAATAGGTAGCCACATAATTGACCTATGGCGGGGAGGGTACTTCTTGTAAACAAGAACCAATAGGGGATGATGGTTGCATAGGAGGCACTTGGTGACCAATGAATGACAATTGATCAATGAACACATATTTTACTAAATTTGGAATTAAATAGTGCATCTAGAATTTCAAAATAACCAAAACTCTCAATTCTAGTGATTTCCTTGTAGTAAAGTGTTTCCAATTTTAATGAAATATGTGTTAATGGTCATTATTCTCCCTTTGTGTGGAAAACAAACCACACAAAAAAGTGAAGAAACAAGGGCTCCCATGACATAAACATAGTCACGTCAAAGGAGAACATTGAAATCAAAGGGACCTTGGACTAGCATCACGTCTATATAAATTATCTTTCCTCCCAAAGTAATAGGGAACTTCAGAACGAGCCCTAAGGGTTGATTGGTTCCTCCGTTGAAAGCCAACAGATTCTAGGTGATAGGCACAAGCTGTGGGGAACCCAAATCTTTCCAAGTAGTAGAAGACATGATACTAACATACGTACCTTCATCTAATATAGTTCCATGTACTACCATATTATAGGCTTGTACTGTGATTTAGAAAGGCACATAAGAGGGAAGGTGGAATGCAGTCAAGTGACTCTAATCAAAAGAAATGACAGAACTACTTAGTGGGGGTATCATATGATTGTCCCCATGGCCTGACGGAGAAGGAGATGGACTCTTCTAAACAACTGGGATAGGAGGGTCACTCTTCGATTCATGAGAATCTGGGGAGGTGAGAAGAACATGATAAATATGATCATCACTGCACTCTTCAGGAACAGAGTGAACAACTGAAGGCGGAGCCAAGTCGACACTTTTTTCAACCAATGGTTGATCGAGAACATACACAAGAGAGCGATGCTTAGGAAAAGCAAGATGAGAAATATATGAATCGAAGTTAATCTCTTTACCAACTAGGAAAGGGTCAGAAGAAAGTCTTTGATAACCAATAGGGAGTTGGGCTTGAGAAGCTGTAAGGTTTTCAAAAATTTTGGAAGCTTTATCCATAAGAGGACAAAGGTGAAGAAGATGCTTCCCTTCACATAACCTACAGGGAAATCTAATCTTTCCCTTCTTCTTACCATCATTAGTTGAAGGTGTAGCATCGACATGATCTCCAGAGGTCGACGGGGATGGTCGATTCAGGTCTTGAAACCATACCTCTAAGACTCTAGGAATGCTAGAATAGTCTCGAAGGAGATGGTCACCCTTACATAGCTTGTAAGGGAATTTTACTTTCCACAAAGGATCGGAAGGTTTGTCTACGGGAAGTGAGTTTGGAGCAATAGTTGCATGGTTGGCCTCTCGCTTATCTGACTTCTTCTTCTTCGTCTTCTTCTTCTTGTTCTTAGCCTCCTAGTCATTGGATTTCAAACTTTCACCAGGTGAAGTAGAAGAGGAAGATGAAGAAATAAGGGAAAAAGGGGAGAGGTCAACCTTAGAATCAACGTGATGTGATTCAAATGGATGAGATGGATGGGTAGGAGTCAGGACACTCGGGACCACCGAGGTCGAAAACAACTAGATAGGTAAACCGATGGTTAACCCAGGGAGGGACAACGTTGCCATATAAGGAGCACCAACGTTTCCAGAAGAAGGAAAAGGACCAATATTCCCATCAAAGGGGAATCCTTGACTGGTAAACTCCGAAAATGTTGCCATTGGAATCGACCCTAAAGAATCACTAAGGAAGATAACTTTAACCAGGAATATTTTGTGGGTAGTTAATTTTAAGACACTGAAACAAAACTTTACTGTTTCATATTTTAAGAGTCGAGAAAAGGGTGAAAGGTGACTCTAGTCTCTTTTGGAGTTAACGAGCTCGAAAGGAAAAGTGCTCGATGATCTTTTAAATTTAAAGAGTCAAAAAGATCAAAATGACTACTCAGGATAATCTAGGCAAAAGGATTACCAGGTAACTGTGAATTGCAAAATACCTCCTAGAGAACCGAGAAGTACGGGTAGGCAATCTCCCTGAATGTTGTGTTCAGTGTATCACATTTATAAGGCGGAAGACTCGGCTTCCAAAGGATAAAGGATTGCAAACCTAGTGGGGTCTCCCTTTATATACGCGACGGTACGGGGAGCGCAAGTCTGTCCTAGCATTGTCTAGTGCCGAAGTGAATGACAACTACTAGGTTTAAAGACGTTGGGACATGTCTCCAGCCTAGACCTTATAAATGTGAGCATTAAATTTCACATGCGCCTTATGTTAATTGAATACATTTTAAAGTTTATCTTGAAATTATGTCTCATTTTTCAGGCCTTATCGATGTGACTCGAAAAAACTCCTATATGCATCTAAATAAGACAAAAACCTTTCAATTCAATGAATGTCTACACTAATGATGGTAGAGAAACCAATCAATGCAACAAACAAACAACTGAAAGCAAGATGACCTTTTCACTACTTCGCTTTTGAAAACAAAATAATGTAAGTTCTTTCCACTTCCTATCTTTCCTATCAAATGCACTTCAAGTAGTCCTTTCAACAATAAAGATAATTCATTTCTTTTTGAATGCAAATGATGATGCAACTCTAGTTTTCAATGATGCTAGCTAATGTAACATATTGATTTAGAAAACTAGAATTTTGTATTTTCAATGGAATGATAAGATGATTTTTTCACATACACTTCAATGAAAACTTTCAAACAATCAACATCAATAAAATACAAAGCACAAAAAGAGAATTCTTTCCAAACCAATGACACAAAGACTCAACCAAAAACATGACGAGCAATGTAATCTATGCCCGAAAAGAGATTCTTAATCAAAAGAAGAACAAACGATACTTTTCAAACTTGTTTAATTGAAATCAAAGCGATAAAAGGACTAAAAAAAAAAATGCATGGAGTAGCTAACCAACAACTTGACTTGCTGAGCACACTAAAAGCTGAAAGGACGATGAAATAGATGCCCTAGGGCCACTAACCATCCAGAGACTTAGAAAATCAAGTAAGGGAAAGGCAAACCAAACAAGCACACAAACCAAGCTAATGAAGCTTTCCAGTCACGGAGAACACAGGAAAAACAGGTTAAGAGGCAGAAATTTAGAGGGAAAGACACATTGGTTATGATTTAGGAGAAACCCCGATCTTCACCTACAGGAGTTGGCGCGATTGTATAACTGACAACAAGTGCATGATTGCCTAATTGACAACAAGCACCACAAGGGGGTACAATGCGACTATTTTAAAACAAATCACGTTGGTCAGCGCAACTCTCATAAAATTAAACGCGTTGATTGAGGATTTCAAGAAAAAAATAAGAATTTTCAAAAGTCAAAACCAGACTTGCCACTGTAAATTTCAGACTCAGAGCAGTAAACCAAGAAAAGCAGAGAAAACCAAAAGGAAAAGGTGGTACTATAAAAGTTCACACAAACCATGAAATGCAAATCAATCAAATGAGAGGATTGGCTCCCTAGTGGAGTTGCCAATTTGTGGTGTAGGTAAATTCTCGATGCAAATAAAGACAATTCCTCTAGCCCAAGAGAGCGGGTCTAGCCACAAACAAACAATCTAGTGAAAATTTCCTTAGGCTAGAATCAAATAAGAGGGCCTACCTCTTAGAACGCTATTTCGCTTGGTGATGATCCTACTTCCTTACTCCAACTACTTTTCATTTCCTTCCTTTGAATACCTGTAAAAAGCAAGCAAGCAACAACAAAAAACGTGATATCATACAAATTGCATTCAATCTACTTAAAAGGTAAAGGAATCTTAAGCAGTCAACTGTAAGATAAAACTTAATGTAGGAAATCAATCAATAGTTGTATTCATATAAGTTCATAAAGAGATTACAACCAAAGCCTTGATGTTGCAAGTCTCCTCCGATGTATCCGGGTTCCCAGACCTCCACTAGCATCTCATGGATAGCCCCAACAATGGAAGTTTTAAGACTTCTTTCCTTTAGTTCCAAACCAAATCAAACACACTATTCTCCCTCCACAAACATAAAATAGAAAGGTACAAGCTATAGATATCTTGTTGGTTATTCAAGCTCCAAAAAAACTAAGACCAAATTAGCTTGGAAAAGGAGGAGTTTATATAGCTTTGATGGAGGGGAGATGGTTCCTCTTATGATGGGAGAGGGCTTATCACTTTGGTTTGTTCCATATCAATAGGGGAAGGGAGCCCAAACTGACTTCCTCGACTCCATCCAGCCCAACCATTTACCAGACTTCTGTTACGAAGCTTCTAGACCTGGAAGCTTCGACTCCATATTTAAAAAAAATTCCAAAAGAGGGTCAACATGACTGAGAAAAGGCTCATTTGTGTCGTATGGTGCTAGACAGAGTTTCAAACTCTACAAATCAGTGCGAGGAGGAAATGGATCATTAGTGTCGGTCTTGTAAATTGGGGTAAACAGAATATTCTTGGGAAATGATGTAAAAGGGAAATGTTCTACTCATGAATAGGGACATAATGGGAGTTTCTTCATGATGGGAAAGCATGTAGGGTTCACTGTAGATTTCCTCCAGGATCGAGGAACGGGGAGTACAGGGACAGTGACAAAATGATGTGTAACAAGGTGTGATTCCCATTTTCCAAATGGAAGATGACAACTTGTGAGAGGGGGTTATTCTATAGAACGTGGTTCATAATCCATGGGTTGGATGGCATCCTCTTCCTCCAACTCTTCCTCTTCTATCTCTCCAGTCAACTATTCTTCTTCTAGTCTTTGTGTTGCTTCTTCCTCTATGGATTGCCTTTGTTGTTCCTCTTCTATTCTTCTTCTTCTTCTCGTTTCTTCTCAAGAAACTCATCTTACTTCCTCTTTTCCTCTTCTTCTTCTTCTTCTCTCCTCTCCTATTTTGCTTGAGTATATCTCGTGTTCAAAGGATCAAGTTCCATTTCCTTCTGTTCTCGCCTATTGAATCATACCTGATCCTATTTTTAGGAGATACTTTCCTCGGTTGAGGGGTTGTTTGTTTTTCCCCCTACAGCTGTAGGTCTAAAGCTAGTGGATCTTGGTGTGAAGTACTCCCCATTGTTGGGTGTGTCTTTCTAACTGCATTATACAAGTTATTCACCTTCTCATAATCGGTTGTGGACATTGATGAATACCCTAAATTGAAATTGATCCTTTCACAATGTTGCATGCACACTCTCCTGGGATCATATCCATGAAAGTATATACTTATGAAGTGCAAGCGATTCAACTCTTGTATTTCTCCTGTTGCCGCCTTATGGCTCTTTAGCTCATATATTCTGATCCTCAAAGGGAAGTGAGCCAAGGGGCTTTCTTCCTCTTGTGAATAACTTCTAACAATCCCTTGTCCAATTGATTTTCTACTTCCTACATGACTCCCTTATTGGTCACATATCGTGACATGAGATGAGGGGATATCTAACAACCAAAATATCTGATGTATGTACCCTCAGGTGCTGCAAACCAATCCAAATATCCAGTAGTGACTCCTTCACCTAATCGGTCATGCAAGGAGGATCAATCTCAAATATCATACAAAAAATAACTACAAAGATGTACTCAACCAGTCTGTCATATGTGCTCCTGAAGCTTGATTCTGAAAACAATCAGCAGTGAAATTCAATTGGGAACTTGTCTTGAGGGGTCCAATTCCAACACATTCTTGGGAATGCATATTGTGCATAGATTCCATCCAGTAGAAATGCAGACGTATAGAATTCTAGGGCTTGGTTCACCCTCAAAGATGGTTTTTCCTACCCCACATGACACTGCAACTCAAATGACAATGTGTCTACCCAATTGAAGCTTTACCACGACATACTACCATATTGAGCATATATATCCAATTTTCCTCAAACACCTCAATGTTCTTCTACCCATGCAACTGACAACACATGGAAATCAGATACATATATACATCTATGAGAATCTTGGTCAGATACACTACAGATGGGCAGTGGAAAAACATAACAGACTCTCAAAATCAAGGTTTGATAATGTCACTTATGTCGAGGTCGACCCATCTGGTGTAGAAGTCAGTGTTTGTATATTTTGTGGGCCTAAGCATATTGTAGTAAGTTTGCATGTCTTCTTCATAATAGGTGGCAATCTGACCACCACTTTCACTACGAAGCACAAGATGAGAGTCATCCATGTTTGTGATAATCCACTCAATCAATTTTGCACAGGGGATAGCCAGGAATTTACATGCAATACTACGCATTCTAGACAACTTGATATTGATGTATGCTTCCAAGTCCTCCGAGCTCTCAAGGAAACTTTTTTGCATGAATGTGTCTTTTATGCCACTCCATGTGTGTTAGGCCCCTATACTACTAGTGTAACCCCTTATTATTATTAGTACAACCCCCGTATTATATTGATGTACCCATGTAGTGCCCATATTGTTACTATTGTGCCCCATAGAAGCCCACTATTTTCATTATTGTGCCCTTACATTATTATTGTTATGTCGGCTCTGATTATATTATGACCCCTTAGACTCCTATATATAGAAAGGAGGTCTTTTCATTTGTATCATGGAAGAATCATTCATTTGTGTAATGTAAAGGAGGTTGCCCCCTCGAAGAGGCTGAATTCTAAGGCGTTGATCTATCCTTTCTATCTTTTTGTGAGATGATTTCATAACATTTGGTATCAGAGCTTTGGATTCTAGGGTTTCGATGCTCCAAACAGGTCATTGTGGAATTTTCGCTATAACATTTTTTCTGGGACGTTTCAGAAGCTAAAAAAAAAACCATTTGAGAAGAAATCGTGTTGAATCTCGGGTCTGAATTTCAGAGCTTTTTGCGCTATATTTGCAGAGATATGATCTAAGGAAGTTGGTCTTTTTGCAGACTCCTGAATTACATTCCAAACATGTGACATTGGGAAAATCGTCATAACTTTCTCTTTGGGCATCAGATTGAAATTTCGTAAGAAGGTACAGAAAGAGGACAGACTGTAGTTTCTTGTCTATATTTGTCAGAGCTAAAGGTCGAAACGGTGACATGTGGCACGTCGTATAACTTCGCTCTACTGAACTAGTCTATAATCAGGTCACTGTGGGAGATTTGGCATAACTCTTCCTTGGAGAATCCAATTTGGATCACATTTGTGGCATTGGAAAGAGGATGCAGAGGGCTACTACAGGTCACAATTTCAGAACTTAAACATCTGAAAGTACAGAGTTACAGTCGTTTCAAGATCGAGCTCCTAAAATCAAGAAAAAGAAAGATGAGGAAGTTTGATGGCAAGGATCCGGTAAATTGGATACATCAAATGGAGAAATATTTTGATCTACATGGTGTACCACTGTTACAAAAGGTATGTATTGCATCTTCATATTTAGAAACGGATCAATTTTTATGGTATAAAGGGCTTTGTTCTCGTAAAAAACTTGTTATGTGGTCAATTTTCACAGAGGAAATGATAGCACATTATGAGGATACAAAGAGCAACACCTTCTTTAGAGCAACACCACAACAATTGGAAATAGTAAAAGGGCTTTGTTACATAGTGGAAAGTAAAATTATAGCAACAAGGAATTCTACCCCTCACAACTATAAAGATGGAAGTGTTGTTTCTCCTAGCCTTCCACAACCTACAAGGGTTACACCACAACAATTGGAAGAAAAAGAGCTTTGTTACAATTGTGATAGAAAATGCACTAAAGATCATAAGTGTGTTGAGAAGAAATTATTTTACATAGAGTATGAAGAGGAGGAAGAAAAGGATCAAGAAACATCAAAAGAAGAGGATATATGCCAGGACACAACTGCGGAGATGGAAGAAATGAATTAGACCATATCTTGTAAAGCATTGGCAAGAATTACCACTCAAACTCTCAAGATAGAAGGACAAATAAAGAAGAAAAAGGTGCAAGAAATGAAAGATCACATTGAGCATCACGAAATGAATCAGACAATATCTTGTAAAGGATTGAAAGAAATTACCACTCCTCAAACTCTAAAGGTAGAAGGTCATATCAAGAAGAAAAAGGTTCAAGCAGTGAAAGATCACATCGAGCATCAACAACAAGTTCTCCAAATTTTAAAGGATAATGCCACTTAGGTGCAAAATCAAATGAAACAACAGGTAGATCAACATCGTAGTGAAAAATGTTTTGATGTAGGTGATTGGGTATTTTTATTGCTACATCTCAAGCAAGCTATTTATGAGAAGGAAATGTTGGCAATACTATATGCACTTAAGAAATGGAGACCTTACCGAATGGAAGACACTTTAAGGTAAAAATGGATCATGATAGTCTTAAATACTTTTTAGAACAACCGTTATCTTTAGAAGAACAAAAAAATGGGTGACAAATATGTTGGGTTATGACTTGACATCATCTATAGAAAAGGGAAGCAAAATTTTGTTGTAGATGCACTCTCAAGGAAGGATGAGGATGTGGAAGCATTGTTTTGTGCTATTTCTATT
>APFE030960536.1:242058-262339 GCA_000404065.3 Pinus taeda
AAACAATATTGTCAGAAATTGAAGAGGAAGGAAAAATCATATTGGAACCTGGAGCAGTCACAAAAACAAGAACCCGACAGCTACAAAATCGATCAATTTCAGAGTATCTCATCAAGTCGGAGAACTTACCCGCTGAAGATTCCACATGGAAGGACAAGAATTTTATACAGAAGAATCAAGAACTATTCAAGCGTTGAGGACAACACTTTTTGAAGGAGAGGGGCATGTTAGGCCCCTATACTACTACTGTAACCCCTTAGTATTATTAGTACAACCCCCTTATTAAATTGATGTACCCATGTAGTGGCCATATTGTTACTATTGTGCCCTTCATTATTATTGTTATGTCGGCTCTGATTATATTATGACCCCTTAGACTCCTATATATATAAAGGAGGTCTTTTTATTTGTATCATGGCAGAATCATTCATTTGTGTAATGTAAAGGAGGTTTCCCCCTCGAAGAGGCTGAATTCTAAGGCATTGATCTATCTTTTCTATCTTTTGTGAGTTGGTTTGATAACAATGTGACCTCTATAGACTTATCAACGAAGCACTATGTGTCAACATATATGGGAATGGTTGGATTTTTTATTTCAACTGCTTCCTCAATGCTTGCCTCTTAAGCTTCTTTGGAGGCCACTTTATGTGTAGTGGGAGGCATGGCTCCAACAGATGATGAAATGGTGACAATACTTGTAGCTCGAACACCTATTTGTGGTGACACATTCATGATGAAAAGTTTAGATTTATAAAACTAATTATGCAACAATATCTCAACAAATCATATTCAAAGAGCCATTAAATGTAACTGAGAATGTAAATATATGAATGACAACACATAATCACCTGCATGCATAAGAAAATAGGCATGCAAATAAGGAGGGTGCACTTTCAAAGCATGAAGAAATGCCAAGAGTCATTTGGGGCTTTGTAGTGCACTCATGCACTCAAGAAAGGGAAGGAAAACCATCAAGGGTGTACTGGCGCACTCTAATGGGACGAATGATGATGCTTCAAGTCTTTAGGCCTTCAGAGTTCGCGCATGTGCTCAAGGAGAAAGAGAGGGTGCACTGGCACACTTCAAAGGGATGAAGGAAACTCACTCAAGCCTTCAGGGTGCACTCACGCGCTTAGGCAGGGTGCAGTTCTTTGTGGTGAAGGAGTGTGCTCAAGAGGCAAATTAGTCTAATCTGGGCGCAGTTTTCAGAGTTGATTGGGCTTTGGGTTATAGAAGTGCGCTTTGCTTGATGATGACTCAAGAACATGACTAACAACAATATTTCGTGATAAAAATAAGAAGAAGAAGGATCCACAAGCTTTTATGGATGTTTTCGCAATCATGGTGAGAATGTGAAAAGTTGGGGAATGTGCAGAGTTTCAGCATGCAACAACAAATTAACAATTGCAGAAACAAGATTGAACATAAATGCCAGTAAATAAGTTGAAAAACAAAGAAATGCAAACAGGGAGAGAAATATCGATAGTGAAATCATGAAAGGAATAAATAGATTCAACATGAAAAACTTACTTGTAACACAAATCGATGAAGAGTTTCTTGATCCACAGTTATACCCAAATGAGAATGATTAGTTGGGTTAATTTAAAAGAAATTACATACAAATCAGTTTCATTCATGATCGCCAATTGTCAACCAGTGAATGAGTTAGTTAAGGGAAGTTATGTGGGTGCCTATTTTCTAGAGGTGCACCCAAATGCAACAAGAAGCTCATGCATGCATTCAACAAAGGCACATGTCTTTGACATGAAAGAATGTGCTCAAGGAGGGTGCACTTCTTCAACCCGAAGGAGTGCGTTTAACACAAGAACATGTCTCCATCAACTAGAAGTGTGCTTTTGCCTTAGAAGATGTTTTTTCTTGCTTTTATTTGCTTGTATGTGATTTTCATGTTCTTTTTGAGTGCGTGCATGTTGAAAAGGCTAGTTTCTAAGTCAATAAAAGTTATAAGTCCACCTAACAATGGGCTAGATAACACAAGTGCTTCTAAGGGTTAAGTGATGACACTTATGCAACATTTTTTTAGGAGGATGCAACACTAGGAGAAAACATAAGAATTAAAAAACAAACAATGTGACAACACTAAGGGGCTTGAAATGATGGTTCATGTAGGCTCCAAATAGACTTAGGAAAAAAATGTGGAGAGTCATTGTCGTAACGAAAACAAGAACCTATTTTCCTATCATGAAATCACTTTCTCCAACCTTATGTAGATCAAACCAATGTTTTACTATCTATTGATGTAGGGAAAACTTACCTTTAACTTTTTCTCTCTCTTCTTCCAACATGAGAATTGTGTTGATGCATGGTTATATTGAGGATAAGGGTTGATCTCTTGAGGCTTGAGGCAACTACAGAGATGAGAGGTAAATGTAGGTTGATAGAATGGAAGGCGTGTACATAGATAAGGAAATATGGAGATGTGCCTAAGGCTTCTTTTGGTGTCACTTGGTTAACTGAGAGCTCATTGTGTAAGGTGTTATTCCAATTTCAGCGATTCTCCTCCGCAATTTTGTTTAGGGTGTGAAACAAATTCTTGTTTGTGGATTCAACCACTCCATTTCCTTGTGGATAATAATTCAAAAACTATTTGAGAATGATAACTTTGTCAACAAGAGTTTTTTTGAAGGCAAAATTTCACTAGTTAGCCATTGTTTGGTCATTTAAACAAAAGAAATTAAAAATTAAATCTCATTTGGTTAAAATTCGTCTATTTTTTACACATATATGATTAAATTGATAACATTCACCAAAAAATTACTAATTTTAATTTTAAATTGCATGTTTTTTATTGATTATTGACCTACATTCTATTTGTATGTTTTTTCAAACCAGAATATTTGTGTAGAATACTATACATACATATAATATTTGAATCCTTAAAAAATACCTTACGTCAGGGGAATTTTGAGGTGTAAAATGGACCTCCTAAGGAAATAACAAAATAATAGCTAAACCAATAAAATAATATTTATGAATTTACAATTCACTTTTTGCATCACAATCCATGTAACTATGGTTAAATTCAATTAAAAAGTTGTACTAAAATAAAATTAATAAAAAAAATTGTATTGATGGAACTATAAATAAAAATGAGCTTTTCAAGAAAGAGTCATTATCATTGAACAACTAATGCATTTGTCCTTTGTACTTAAATAAATTGAATAAATTATTAATATAAATTCATAAATATTAATTATATAATAACTATTAATTAAAATGTAATATTATTTAAAGTATACAATTAAATAATAATATAATAACACATAACTCAATATTATATAAAATCAAGTAATAAATTAATAAATGTAATATATCATTTCTGTATTAATTTTATATTACATATTGATTGATTTTGATTTATAACATAAGAACAAATAATATGTATATAAAAAGAATATAATATAAATTATATTACATTTAGATTATTTTTCATAATATTATATATAATAATATATAATAATATATAATATTAATGTAATCATAATGAAATGATTGAGTTGTATTTAAAATTAAAAAATAAAAAATAAAAAATCAATTGAAATACATTTAATTTATGTTTATGAGTAGGTAGATATTAACTTATAATTAAATTTAATTGTAATATAAATAAATGAAATGAATATATAATTTAAAAATAAATGTATGAAAATATACAAATATAATATTTATTGGAAAGTGTGTAAATGCATGAAGATTGTACAGAGATTTGCGTTGTTTCTTTCAGAATATATGAAATGACAATAATAATAATTTGTTCAAAAAATGTTAAATGACTTTTATTATGAGTATTTTATCTTATGACTTTAAAAGCATTTATATCACTACTATGGTTAACCATGAGTTTTTATCTACCATTGAGATTGTGACAAGTAAGTACCTTTAACTCAAGCAATGCCACCTCAACCATGAGGGATGATGTCATCACCTAAAATGTGATTGGTTCTCATAAAGTAAATTTTGATTGTACATTTTCCTTAGGAGACTCATTTTTTACCTCAAAATTCCTCTAATGTTTGTCGAATGAAAACTTTTTTTGAACCAAAATGAAATTTTTTGGAGAATCAATAACTTGAAAGATTAGCTTCCACTATTACACTAGATACAACTATTTCGTAAATGATACGTACGAGCTAGTTATAACATGTCTCCGAAGACTAGAACCCATGTAGCTAGGAAAACTAATTGTTCACTAAACCACTCAAGCTAAGATCCTTTTACATCACTTTAAAGGAGGACATAAGGTTGGGCTTTGATATGCTTATGTGTGCATGGGTAATGAAACCATTTAATATGGTCTCTTTAGGTGCAACCACATTTTCGACCACTGCCTCAAGTTACTCCCTTTCGGGCTTAAGTTGAGGACATGGAGTGGGCTTAGATCCACTTATGCATTCACAATTCACATAACCATTTAATATAGTCTTTCTGAGTGTAACCACATGTTCAAGCATTGCCTCAAGGTATCCCATGGCTTTAGGTTAAGCCCTCATGGGAATTAAACCTTGCTCAACGATGAAAAACTCCTTGCTTTTCACCATTGGATACAACCCCTTTAGATTGTTTGTCGAATGAAAATTTAGTCAACAAAAAAGATGAAAATTTATAGTATTTTAAAAACAATAATAGATGGACTCTAAACTAGGTGATAAAAATGTTGTTTTATGGATTGTATTACTATTTTTTCATTGATTCTGGTAAGTGGGATAGCTTCAATGCAATGGGAAAAATCGTTGGTGGCTACCAAAATGTAGTTGTATGTTTCTAATGAGTGGGGGTTAATTTATCCAATGACATATATTCCCCATTGCTCAAAGGGTTGGGTTATTGTTATAGGTTGTAAGGGAATATATGCTTTCTTCCCCCTACTAGTACTTAACTGACAAATCCTATTTTTCCTCACATAAATGTGCGCATCTCTCGACAATGTTGGCCAAAAGTATCCTACTCTTAAAATTTTGTGAGTTGTATTTTCACCACCAAAGTGTCCACTTGTTAACCCATTATGAAGGTCCTTAGTCACTTTATCAACATCATCTTATGGAGGTTGTGTTGGATGAAAATAGATTGCTAAAATACAACAAGATAGATGTTGCAAAACCTCATAAATCTGATGCACAGGACCTAGCCCAGTGGAAGAAAGATGTAGCCAAGGCAAGGAGAATAATGCTGGAGGGAGTATGACACCACATTGTCACAAATATCCCTAGGAAAGAAACTCCTTACGCAATGTGGCAAGAACTGATAGATTTGTTCTAGAATAGCAGTAACCATAGGAAATTGGAGCTCAAGGATAAACTTTGAAATATCAAGATATAGAAGAATGACATTATTCAACAGTATCTAAGCAGGTTCACACAAGTTTGTGATGAGCTTGCAGGAGTTGGTGTTACTATTTCAGACGATGACTTGTAAGCCTATCGCTTCTAGGCTTTCCCGAGAGTTGGCATAGCTACCAAGATTCGGTGAATGAGAGGGAGAAATTACTGAATTGGGAATGCTTATGGTTTGATTTGGTATAGGAGGAAATAAGGTGGAATACCAAAGATGGAACTTCATCCAACGGAGAGGATGAAGAAAAAAATTCATTCATTGGAGAGGGAAAGAAGGGAAAAGAGAAGAAATATCAAACCAAACCAAAATCCAGCCAAGGGTGCAAAAAGAAAGATTTGTCCAAACTTAAATGATTTAATTGTCATGAATTCGGGCACTATGCCACAAAGTGTCCACACAAAAAGTCGAGCAAGAAGACCTTAGGAGGAGTAGCAAGTGAACCTTTGGCTTTGCAGTTTAAGCTTGACTTCACTCTTATCACATGCATGGCCAACACAATTATGGGGAGTGTGTGGTACTTGGATTCAGGTGCATCATTCCACATGACAGGGTGTAGGGACTTTTTAAGTGACTTGGAGGAGAAAGATCTCTAGATGCACATTGAGTTGGGGGACAACAGAAGGTACATCGTGACCAAGATTGGTAAAGTCACCTTTCAGAGGGAGTCAACCTTCCCTCTCAGACTCAAGGATGTCATGTTTGTTCCAGGCCTAAAGAAGAATCTCATCTTTGTTGCAGTTTTGGAAGATTGTGATTATGATGTGATATTCAGCACAGGGAAAGCATTCCTGAGACACATAGCCATGGGATAGGTGAAGCAGATCGAGGTTTGTGTGAAGAACCTGTATAGCAAGATGTGAAAGATTGTTTCGCATTAAGCACTAAGGCAGAGAAAGTGCAGATCCACGATGTCAATGAACTTTGGCACATAAGACTTAGCCATTTGCATCATGACGCCTTGAAAATTATGCAGGATGTATGAAAAGGATGTACCTTGGGGAAGTACATAAAATCCACATTCTGTGATTTTAATAGGGATCCACTCTAATGTCTATGGACCTTTCTCAATAGCCTCCACTACGAAACACAAATATTTTGTCATTTTTATTGATGAGTTCTCAAGGAAGTGTTGGATATTCTTCATGCGGAAGAAAGATGAGACGTTCTCTAAGTTTGTAGCATTCAAGGCACTGTTGAGAAATGAATTGATAAGAAGGTGAAGGCTCTTAGGAGCAATAATAGAGGTGAGTATGTTTTGAATGAATTCAAGAATTATGTGCAAAAGAAGGCATTCGATGAGAGCTGATAGTACCCCACAACCCACATCAAAATAGGGTGGCTAAAAGAAAGAACCATAGCATTGTGGAAGATGTGAGGGTTATATCGCATGACCAAGGCCTACCACTACATTTGTGGGTAGAGGCATGCAACACAGTAGTCTACTTGCAGAACCGAAGTCCTCATCAAATTCTTCATATGATTACACCAAAGGAAGATTTCTCAGCAAGAAAGTCGGATGTGTCTCACTTTAGGATTTTTGGAGCCTATGTTTACAACCATGTATTTAAAAACTCAAAGAAGAAGCTTGAGTTTACAACAGAGTTGCGGGTATTTGTGGGTTACACATAAACTCCTCACAATTACCGAGTGTACTTACCATCCCTCAGAATGACAGTTTTGTGAAGGGATGTAAAATTTGATGAGGAGAAAGCAATGTGGTTCTCTCTTGAGATAGAGCTTCAGATCCCACCAGAAGTGGAGCTTTTAGCTCCAAAGGAGGAAGTTGTGGAGCAACCACAAATTGAGGAGTACAGAGTGGAGACATCCACTCAAGAAGAACCATCCAAAGAAGGTAGAAAAGGAACCAAGGAAGTTGATAGACTTGTGTAGGATGCGAGGGAGAATGTGAGATCTCCTTCAAATTTGTGTAGGTGTAGGAGGTCATCTAATCAGTACATTGGCTACATGGCTCTAATGACTGAGCTTGTAGAGATTGAGAAACCATCTTTCGTGGAAGCAATAGAGAAACCTGTATGGGTTGATGCAATGGTGGAGAAATACAAATCCATTGTAAATAACATTGTTTGGGAAGTGTTCCCAAGACCAGTAGCTAAATCAATTGTGGGTTCGAGATGGACCTTAAATGTTAAGCATGCAACAGACAAAAGCATAGAAAATTATAAGGCCAGATTTGTGGCCAAGGGCTACTCTCAAGTTGATGGAATTGACTATGAGGAGACCTTTTCTCTTGTAGCAAGGTAATCATCCATTAGATTAATTATTGCATTGGCTACATGGTGGAAGATCCACCAGATGGATGTAAAAACAACATTTCTCAATGGAGTTATTGAGGAGGAGATGTACATCGAGAAACCAAAAAAAATTGAGATATTTGATCGAGAGTCTAATGTTTGCAGACTCAAGTGAGAATTGTACGGTCTTAAACAAGAACCCCATGCTTGGTACACCATGATAGACAATTATTTCACCGGTTTGGGCTTCACCAAAAGTGAAGTGGATGCAACCCTCTATCACATCTTGGTAGAAGGTAAATTATTTATTATTGTCTTATATGTTGATGATTTAATTTTGATTGATGATGAGAAGTTGATTAGATATTACAAGGAGGGCCTTGCAAGTGAATTTGAAATGAAGGACATGGGTTTCATGCACTACTTCCTTAGGTTGGAAGTATGGAAAGGCGATGGGGAACTATTTGTGTCTCAAGGCAAGTATGCAAATGAGATAGTATAAATATTATGCATGGAGAGTGGTAAACCCATGGAGACACCTCTAAAAACCAACTAGAGGAAGGAGGATGCCACTTCAAGTGAAGAAGTGGATGCTATCATTTATCAGCAGCTAGTGGGTTCACTAATGTATCTTGTGAATACATGACCAAATATGTGATATGCAGTCAACCAGCTGAACCAAGTTATGGTTAGGTCAACCAAATTATTTTGGAAGGCAACTAAGCATGTTTTATGATACCTCGAAGGCACTACCAATTTGAACTATGGTATAGACAAACAGAGGGAGTGAAATCGTTTGGCTTCACAGATGCAAATTAGGTAGGAATTCCATTCGATCGAAAGAGTACATTAGGTGGAATTTTCAATGTTGGGTCCATAGCAATTTCTTGGTATAGCAAGAACCAAAGATTTGTGGCGCTTAACTTGGTAGAAGCGGAATACATGGTTGCAAGTCAAAGAGTATGTGAGGTGATCTAGATGAGAAAGATACTTATGGGATTGTTTGGTCAAATGATGGATCCAATTGTGATCTATTGTGATCATCAGAGTTGCATCAAGCTCTTAGAGAATAATGTATTTCATGATCAATCCAAGCATATAGATATTTGATATCACCATTTACGGGATTGTGTGCAGAGGCGAATAATGTTGCTACAGTTACATTCTAACAGAGGAACATGAGGCTGATATTTTGACAAAGGCTTTATCAAGAGGTAAGTTCAAGTTCCACATGTGCAAGATAGGGGTGGTTGATAATTATTTTCTTGCTAAGAGGGAGTGTTGAAAATGTAGCAAGAAATTTTTAATTTGATTTTACCTTGATTAAATTGAGAAAATTTGAATTTCCACATCAGTAGACAACTTGGATGCAGTTAACTTGCGTGACATGTCTTGTGTCACCTAGTTTACTCAATAAATTCATGTTAAAGGGCTTGGATTTCAGTTAATCATGTGTGATTTCCAATTTGTAGCAATCAAGGTCAGTTATTTCAAGTTGTTTCCAGTTAAACTAGCTCCAACTATTGGAGGAACTAGTGGAAGGTTAGTTGTTCAGTGGGACTTCAATGATAATCTAGTTAACTGATCAATCAACCCAAAATAGCTAGTGCATGCAGAGAATTCGAGTTCCCCACCTATGGTGTATATTCCAAGGCAGTGTAACATTAGTTGTAGACTAGTCTTGAGTGTGCAAGTGTTACATGCAGTCAGATGATCAACCTTGGGAATTGCACAGATAATTTGAAGAATTTCCTAAATAATAGGGGCCTAATTTCTCAAGGAATTGCACAAGGAAATAGGGGTTCAAGTAGAGGCAAAATTTGACAAAGTTTGGGTCAGAGCTTCTCAGTGATCAGATAGGTTATTCACTTGCATATTGTGCTCAGTTGAGCAAAGCAATTGTAATACATCTCTATTATCGGATTAATGCAAGAAGGCAAAGGGGTTTTTAAGAGATTGTTTTCCTATGGAAAAATATTGTGTGCGTGTGTGTTATTTCTCATTGCATGTTTCTGATTGATGTTCTAAATTGTGAATTGAATTCCGTGGAGTAGTAGAGTAGGTTTGTGTCTTGTGATTTTGATTAAAACTTCATGAACAGTTGCAAATCTACACCATAATATATATATATAATATTAATATAATTATCAATATAACCTCTATATATTAAATAATAATATATTATATATATATTAAAATTATAAATACATAAACTATACACATATATAAGTTTATGTTATTTTATGCCTTACCATATTATACTAATTATACCTTGGTTATATCAAAACATAATTACATGAGACATGAAAAACACATAAATACGAGTGTTTGATTCGAGACACAAAGAATACATAAATATGAGTATTTGACACAAGACACGGAGAAGACAGAAATATGAATGTTTGACACAAAACATGGTGGACTTAAGAACAAGACACACACACACACACACGCACACACACACACACACACACACACACACACATATATATACAAATGAAACTACTTTAAAAAAATGAAATATAGACATATAAGTTCATATTTTGTTAGACTTTAGAAATAAGAAAAATTACAAGTACAAATTCAATCATATAACTAACTATTACTTGTACTACATTAGTGATGATCCAATGAAAATTATACAACAAATTAAAACCATAAATAATACTTTTCGTATTAAGTTATCAAAATCAAAATGTATTACATAGATATTGAATCACTACTACTATATGTGAGAATGCCAAAGGCAAATACACAAGAGGGTAGATACTGGAACTATAGATGGAATAATCACATAGCTCATGATTATCTGTAGTCCTCCATGTCAGAATCATTAAAATCGGCATCACTAGAAAATGGAACATGACCAAAGGCTGATGAAATTGAAGAAGGGGGGACGACATCAATAGGAAAATTCCTTCCTTTCCTTTGACCTTTTTTAGCTTCCCTTGTTGATTGAGCTATGATTTATTTGAAAAAAGGAAAAAAATTATCTCTTGTAGGAAAAACTTTAAGTTTAGTTGACATATCTACTTGCTCATGACTTGGATACCTTCAAAGCTATAATATAACCCTCAGTTGCACACCAAGACACCTTAGGGCTCCAACCTACTAAATAAAATGAGAAAAAAGAAGAAGATAGATCTCCTCTTCTAAGAAGAACCGTGTACTAAAATCGTGACATGTCTAGGGCATGCATCAAACATGAGTTTGGCATGTGCCTGACACATGTCCCATCAAATTGTGTCTAATACATGGGACATGAAACACAACCCTCCAGGGATGTGTTTTGCGAATTTTATATAGGTGTGTGTGTTTGTGGGTGGGTGGGTGCGAGCTTCTCATAATTCCTTAATCTCCAATATTATATCATCATAAGTAGTAAATGATAATGATCCTAATATTTAGGTGATAATTCAAAATTTTCCGCTACAATGACATTCAAATTTCACTTCAAGCAAGATGTATTCAATAGTGATTTCAAAGGATATGATTAACTATGGCATAAAGCCTTCAAGCCTCAACTCATAAATTGTAAATCTGAAAAACATATTCCTTCAATTCTAAGAATTAAATGATTTTCAACAAATTCCCTTCCTAAGAACGAAAGTATAGACCAATTTGAGTAACATAATAATGGAAATGGAATTCAATCAAATATAAAGGATGAACTTGAATGAATTAGTTCACCATCTTTTGAAATTTGGTTGATTTAGAATATCATGGAGGAAAGTAGCCAAACGTGGTGACTTAGACTTTAGCATATGCCGTGGACCAAAAATTTTATGATGAAGATCTCATTTCCAAATCCAATGGAAAATAAAAGCATCACATAAGCATAGGGAGGTGGGCAATGGAATGAAAAATATCCCCTATGAAAATATTTCCAACACGTCTACATAGGGAGGTTAAGAAAGAATTTGCAATAGGATTGAATATTTATTCAATCGTGTCATTATTGGATGAGATGAGCATCATGAATCCAATTATATAGCAAACTTGTCTTGGAGTAGATAATATACATTTGCAAACCCTTTCCATTCATATTCTTTGCCAAGTGGCAAACTCTCTATTAGCAAAAAACGATTAGAGCACCTACAGCTTAATTCATTTCATTAAGTGCAACTATTTGGGCTCACAAAACACTAAGGATATTGTTTATGTGCATGCCAACTTTTATGTTGCATCTCGTAGGGCTCCAAAATCTAACAATGTGCTTATAGATATTGGTATGTGGATCTTAAATCCACTAACTTATACATCTATTTTTTTGCATTGAATCTCAAAGAACATAGAAGTGAAATTCAAAATACTTCTTCCACTCCACAATCCACTACTGAATATGGATCTTGTTCTACTCTTTTTTTATGAAAATGAAGATGAGGATGATGATTATTAGGCTTCGACAACTTATCTCATGTTTTTTTCCCAGAAGAAAAAAATAAAATAAAATAAAATTCGTAATTATATTTATGATGATAAACACAATTACATTTTTTAGATAAACAATTGAGAGTGTGTTTGAAGGGATATGCCCAAATCCCTCAACAACATAAGAAAACAAAAAATTCACATGTGAACATCTTAAAGAATAAATAGGCGCTTGACCCCACAGGTCAAATGAGAGCCAAAAAAATATTCCGCTTGTTAATAAAAAAGAAACAGTGCAAGAAAAGACAACCAAAATGGCTCCAAATAAAATTTCCATGATAAACTAGACAACATAGTATATGATCAATACCAATTGCAAAAAGACCAAAAGCAATGTTTCTAGTGCTGAGAGTTTTGAACATCCATAAAAGGAATGTGATAATAGCTATAGTGAACATTATTTAGGACTTCTTCAATGTGCCAAGTGCCCCGATCCAACTTCATGCCTTCCTTAGAAAGTTTATGTGCCTCATTGTTCTTGTCCCTATAAATATGAGTATATAAAAAATATGAACAAGTAAACTTTATTCTTCGTAAATCATGTAGAATATGAACCAGGTGAATACTGTGATATTTTTAAATCCCATTAACCCAGTTTATGACTAGTAAAGAGTCACCATACACTTGAAGCAGTTCACAACCCTTTCTTTAGCAAAAGCCACTATAGAGCAGCAAGATAATAATTCGGCTAAGTTGTTTGTGCCACTCCCTAACCACATACCAACTTTGAAGCAATGTTGATGAGAGAGATGCAAGATAAAAACGCCACCACATTAGTGATCCTCCCCCTATTCGGCACCGTCAAAGTAACCCCACAAACGAGAATATCAAGCTCTACATTAGGAACGCTTCTTGCACGGACGGAAAATGTATCTCATATTTTAGTTCTATGTTCAATACATTTAGCATTAGAATCATTTTTTATATATATCCTCACAAGCAAAGGTTGTTTTTGGACATTGTTGTGTGCATAATGTAATCAATGATAATCTGTAAGAAATAATATAGAAACAAGTTTGTTAATAAATTGTGACTTGTGACTTGTTTATGTTTGTCATTTAAATGATCTTTGCTCATCTATTTATATTCTTTTCTTTTAGAGTTTCAATATGATGAGGTATTTATCAAATAGTGCATCATCATTATCATCATATGAATGGGAGAAAGATCCATAATCCCCTATATTAGACATCTCTCTTACTGATTCAAATATTGAAAAAGTTAAAAATACAATTCAGAATACCTTCTACTCAACAATCCACTACTAAACTTAAGTCTTCTTCTATTTTTCTTGATGAAGATGATGCCTATTAGACTTTTGCAACTTATATCTTGTTTTATTTATATGTTTGATACATGTAACATTATAGTTTCATAAAACTAATTTTCAATATATAGCCTCATAAATATTCATGTGTACATGATGTTGTTGGTACCATTTCATTGCCATCCTTTTCTTCTAGAAATCCATCATTTGTCTATCATTTCTCCCATAAACCCCTCATAGTCCATTGAAATTGATTAGTCAAAGCATTATAGTTGTTATTTTACATTAAATTTAATTTGTGAATTTTTATGTTAAAAATTAGAAATTTTCAACAAATTACAGGATGTCATGACTTCTTGTAAATGGTTTATGATGTGACACGTGGCATGGTAGGAAAATCAAAACAAAGGATAGGAACGTGATCTAGGATGTACATACATGGTGAAATATCTATTCAAAAACGCATCTAAAGCTCTTGGATACATGGTCAATGCTGGTCAAACCTAGCCTTTTTGGTCACAAAAGCAGCAAAAAGCCAGAGTTACCTAAACTGATTTCATTTTGCTTTGGAAATCAGTTACGATTAGAAAAGACAAAAATCACTCTTTTTGTAAAAGCAGAAACATTTGCATGATAATGCATGTACATTCGATTATAGAGGAAAAGTTAGTGAACATAGGATAGTAGACAAGCAGATTAAAAGACTGTGTATTGTATTGTCCAGAACGGTTGTTGTTCCTGTGTATTGTTTCCAGAACATTGCTCTTGCATGTGATTTGATTTCCAGAACTTAATTACAGGCATCGTTTTACCATTATAGTGCTTATGCATTAACGTTTTCATCACTTGAAGTTTCCTAAGTGTGCCATTGAAGTGTGGACGGGCCCTACGTGGAGATTGGTATACTTTTATTTTCATTTCCATAGTGTTTTCGAATCTAAATAGTGTTGAATAGCATTTGATGTTATTTTCTTGCCTGTGAGTTTATTGATTCGATTAGAAGTTCTTGCAAGTATTATTGCATGATTCATAGTGATATCTTGAGAATTCGATTGCTAGATTATTGAACAAGATCTTGTAAAAGATTTGATCAACCATTGAATTTCGAAGTATCTCTGTGGACTCTGTTTTCATGCATCTTATTTTTAATGTGCTTAAAAGAGTTTTTGGTTTTTATGAATGCTTAGTGTGTTAGCTGGAAAGAGCTTTTGTGAATGATATCCTTGTAAGAGGGTTGAAAACTCAGACTAGTAACACGTTGTTCCTTTAGAACAGTTAATTAAATTAGATGATCTGAGTGTTAAAGTGTGAAAGGAAACATATTTCAATCTCCTGTAAGGAGTGTTGTAGCCTATCACAGTAGACACTTAGCTAGGTAGATGAGATCCTTTTATGTCTATAGACTTTAGACACGTGCCTCTAAGTTTACCTACCTTGGTTGATATTAAATATAGTCTAATATAGCACCCTAGATTGGCCACTACATTTTGGCGTCGTTGCCAGGGAGGCGCAGTTAAAGGATTTCGAAAAAAAACAAAACAAAACAAAACAAAACAAAAAACAAAAAACAAAAACAAAACAAAACAAAACAAAAAAAACAAAACAAAAACAAAACAAAACAAAAAAACAAAAAAACAAAAAAAAAACAAAAAACAAAAAACAAAAACAAAAACAAACAAAAACAAAACATAGATTTGATTTTAATTGTCATTTTAGAAGCCATGTTTTCTTATGCCTAGATCTAGAGATAATAAAGGTAGATTCGTAAAAACCCCCCATCCAAAAACTAACCTACCACCAGGAGCAGACCCTTTAGGAAAAATTGAACACACAACACCAGCTGAGAAAGTCACCATACAAAAATTAGAGGATAAACACAAATCAGGGCAAATATTTACACTTATTGAGAGACAGATCCTATTGGCACATGAATCATAGAAGAAACATCTCCTTGAATCCTCTACAAAAAGAGAAAGTAGAAAAATAACTCAACAATCTCTAGAACAACTTCTCTTTGGAACAAGTGACACTGAACAAGCAATTAAATCACCAAAGGAATCTATCAAAATGGCTGAGGAAGGAGGAGGATCAGTAAGAAGACCCACTCCTAAACAACAACAAGATCAAAGAGAGGAGGAAGAGTCAACCTTTAAATTTCCTATTCAAGAACCAGAAGACAATCATGATGAGGAAATAAAAGTGAAAAACATACCTCCTTCTGTGTTACCAAACTTTTATTGCATGGCTTCAGAAGATCTGGATTCATTTTTGCTTAAGTTTGACATTGTATGTTGAACATATGGTTACACAGATGATGCCCATAGGCTTAGACTCTTCCCAACAACATTAAAAGCATCGGCACTAAGATGGTTCATGGGACTTGGTGAACATGCAATAACTAATTGGGATGGCATGAGAAGAACATTCCTAAAGAAATACCAACCTTATTGTAGATCGAAAGATTCTAAAGATGATATCTTTAGGATGAATCAACAAGAGGATGAAAATCTAGAGGAGTACTTGGAATGATTTGCTTACAATTTACAAAAATCAGAACATCGATCCATGACTCTTGATCTCATTCGAACAATATTTTTGAAGGGCATTCGAGAGGAATACTTAGATGATCTTAATCTGATGGGCAAAGGTGATATTTCCACCTTATCTTTCGAAGAAATTGTTGATTTATGTGAAAAGTATTCTAGGAGCAAAGCCAAAATTGGAAAAAGAGCCATATCATCGAAAGCCACAAAATCTGCTTTGGCAAGTGTCACAAGAGCTGAAATAGGAAATTTGTTAGAAGAATTCAAAACAGATCTATTAAGTACCTTAGGAACTCAAATTGACACTCTCAAAGCCAAGAAAAGACAAGAAGAGGAAGATCAAATAATGGTTGTCTTTTGTCCAAAATGTCGGAAGAAACATGCCTTAAAAGACTACCCATTAGAAAACATTCAACTTTGTGCCTTTTGTACTGAAAATCATGATATATTTCATTGCTCTAAAGTCAAGATTTTGCATAATTGTAATGTGGCAGCTAACACAGATATGGAGAATGTGTATTTCATGGGCGCAAAGAGACCATGGCAACCAAGACCTCCACCTCAAGGTATGTTTCCAAACCAAAATTTGCAATTTCCTGCACAAGATCATATGTACGCTCAGAATTCGTTGAATGTACCCATGCCATGGCAGCACCAAAATTTCCCATAACAACAATGGAGACCATATCAGCAATACTCTCAACAATATCAACCATATCCTCAACCATACCAACCATATTTGTAGCCATATCAATAGTATCATCAACCATATCCTCAAACATATCAGCAATATCCTCAACAGCAAGTTGTCTATCAACCCCAACCCACTCAACAAGCATTGCCTGCTCCTCCACCAATAAATCCACCACAATTACAACTTCCATCTAACCAACAACCTCCTAGACCTACTCAAATCCCTGTTTAACCTGTACCAAATCCAAATAACAAAGCAGAGAGACCAGCTTATAATGTAGATGAGGGACCATCATATCCCACATTACCTTTGCAAAATATCAATTTAAGGTCTGGTAAGGTACTTCAAAAAGAGTCTCCGATAACTGATAAACAAGAAGAAAACGAAGAAAATGAAAATGAAACTCCAACTCAAAGGAAACAAAACGATGACATCAAAAATAAACAAATGCAACCGTTGCATCCACCACCTTTTCCAGACAGATTGGTCCAAACAAAATTTCCTATGTCTATACCACAGTTTGATGTTTTAGATGAGCTAAAGAATGTCTATATAAAAATTCCACTACTACAAGCCATAAAAGACATTCCCATATATACTAAAGCCATCAAAGAACTATGCCTCAAGAAGCCTACCAGGAAAAGAGTTGATGCACAAACTATTCATGTTATTGGACATTTAGCTGGCCTTATGACAAACACCATTTCAATGGAAAAGTATGTTGATCCTGGTATTCCCAGAGTCACTACAATCATTAACGACATACATATTCCAAACACCTTGATTGACCTTGGGGCCGCAATAAATGTGATGACTCTTGAAACAATGAAAACACTGCAGCTCACAAACTTTCAGCACACAACAATTGTTCTAGAACTCGCTGATGGGTCTAAGGTGATTCCTGAAGATATTTTGGAGGACATAATTGTTTCACTAGAATCTTGGGAGTATCCAGTGGACTTTTTAGTTCTTCAACCAAAATCCAATTTAGGAGGACACCCTATCATCCTTGGTAGACCACGGTTAGCAACTACCGATGCATTCATAGGATGTAGATAGGGTAATATGATCATTGCACGAGGAACTAAAAGAAAACAACTCACTCTTTACCCATCAGCACAATCACCAGCAGTAGCACACTATTTATGGCTTGATGATAAATACAATGATAAGGTAGAAGTTCAATCTATTTTCAGCATCAACCAAATCTATGATTTTCAAGAACAAAATAATGATGATTTGGTAGAATTGTTCCTTTCTCAACCTGATATTTCTGAAGAATTGAGAAATGACCAATACCATGCTACAGATGAACTTTTGGCACAAAATTTTCAGGAAACATGCACCATTCATTCCTTGCAAACAACATTTCAGAACATTTTTCCTATCCAATCTATCACAAACACACAGAGCAAGACCATAGAGATTAGTCCAGGAAAATATTTGAATATTGGCACTCACCTAGACTCATCTCAGGAGGAAAAATTGATACAATTATTGAGAAAATACCAAAAAGCATTTGCTTGGGACTACACCGATATGCATGGAATTCACCCTGAAACATGCACTCACCACATTTATATGGATAGTAATATCAAACCAGTGAGGCAATCGCAGAGATGAATGAATCCCATGCTTCAGGATATTGTTAGAGAGGAATTACAAAAACTGTTGAAAGTCAATTTTATATATCCTATCTCTGACAGTCAGTGGGTATCCCCATTAGTAGTAGTGCCCAAGAAAAATGGCAAGTGGAGGATTTGTGTTGATTGCAGACAATTAAACAAAGCAACCCTCAAAGATTATTTCCCACTAGCATTTG
The DNA here is from genome assembly GCA_000404065.3 of Pinus taeda. NCBI lineage: Eukaryota > Viridiplantae > Streptophyta > Pinopsida > Pinales > Pinaceae > Pinus > Pinus taeda. Next base: position 260,420 of record APFE030960536.1, read on the forward strand.
TTGACCAAGTGCTAGACACATTAGCTGGGAAATCATCATTCTCTTTTCTTGATGGTTTCAGTGGCTATAACCAAATCAGGATAGCCTTAGAGGACCAGGACAAAACCACTTTTACTTGTCCCTGGGGCACTTATGCTTATAATGTTTTACCATCTGGACTTTGCAATGCTCCAGCTACATTTCAGAGAGCTGTATTAGCTATTTTTGTTGATTTAGTTCATGATTGTGTTGAAGTTTACATGGATGATTTTTCAGTATATGGTAATTCATTTGAGCATGCATTAGAGAATCTTGAAAAAGTTTTGAAGAGATGTATTGAAGCTAATCTGTCCCTGAGCAATGAAAAATGTTTTATAATGTTAAATGAAGGGATAGTATTAGGACACTATATTTCTTCTCAAGGCATTAAAGTTGATCCATCAAAAATCCAGATCATTGTCAATTTGCCAATTCTGAAGACTCAAAAGGAGGTAAGAAGTTTTCTTGGGTATGCAAGCTATTACAGAAGGTTTATTGAACATTTTAGTAAAATAGCTTTACCTTTGTTTAAGCTTCTAGCAAAAGACATAGCTTTCAACTAGAATGAGAATTGTCAGCAAGGATTTGAAACACTCAAAGAAAAGTTATCAACCACACCAGTCTTAAAAGGACCTAACTGGAACCTACCATTTCACATCTTTACAGATGCATCTGATACTGCAGTAGGTGCCTCATTAGGCCAAAAAGAGGAGTCTTTTCATTATGCCATATATTTCATTAGTAAAAATCTAACACCTACAGAATTAAACTACGCAGTCACTGAAAAAGAAATGCTTGCAATCATACATGATGTGAATAAATTTCGACATTATATAACTGGTTATGATGTTTTTATACATACTGACCATTCTGCCATTAAGTATTTAATGAATAAACCAATAACTAATGGCAGAGTTACCAGATGGCTGTTATTATTATAGGAATTTAATATCACAGTGTTAGATAGACCAGGTAAGGAGAATCAGGTCGCAGATTTTCTTTCTAGACTGCAAAATCCAGGTGAGGTTGCTCCGGTTGAAGATTCTTTTCCAGATGAAAATTTATTTGCAATTTCAATAGTGAATCCTTGGTATGGTGACTTGGCCAATTATTTGTCCACAGGAAGAACACCTCCATATTTTACTCCAAAGGAAAAGAAGAGGTTGATCAAACAAAGTGCTAGATACTCATGGGTTAATGGAGATTTATTTTACACTGGTTATGATATGATTATTAGACGATGTGTAAGAAATGATGAAATAATTGATACTTTAAAATCTTGCCATGATGAACTGTGTGGTGGGAATTTTGCAGCCAAAAGAACATCATTCAAGATTCTCAATGTTGGATACTACTGGCCATCTATTTTTAAGGATTCCAAGAAGTATGTGAAAAGTTGCGATAGCTGTCAAAGAATGGGTAGGCCAACAGCTACAGATGAAATGCCACTTCAGCCTCAAGTACATTTAGATCCATTTGAAAAATGGGCTCTAGATTTCATAGGACCCATCAATCCAACTTCCAAAGGCAAAAAGTACATCCTAGTATGTACTTATTACGTGACAAAATGGGCTGAAGCCAAAGCACTAGTCTGGCCAACTGAACAAACAGTGGTAAACTTCCTTTTTGAAGAGATTTTTGTAAGGTATGGAGTACCAAGAGAGATAGTGACAAATCAAGGTACACAGTTTACTTCAAAGTTATTCAAAGACATCACAGAAAAATATCAAATCAAGCACAGGAAAAGTACACCTTACCATCCATAGGCCAATGGCCAGGTGGAATCCACAAATAAAACATTGGAAGGAATTATCACTAAGACCATAGCAATGAACAGAAAGAATTGGGAAGAGAAGCTCAAATATGCACTCTGGGCTTATAGAATCACGTGGAAGAACACTA
>APFE030960536.1:274181-299868 GCA_000404065.3 Pinus taeda
GCTATATATTATATTCCTATATATAAGTATAACATAAAATAATTCTATAACTATTTATCATAGCATAAAGTTATTTGACATAACATATGTAACATATATATATATAGTGTAACATAACATAGGGTAACATGTACATTGTGCATAATTATAACATAATATAATTATAGCATTTAACATAGTATAATTATTTAGAACATAACATATATGTATATGTGTGTGTGTTCATGTTTCAACAATGCATTATTGATGGATACATTAAATTCGTCATGAAAAGTGTGTTTGGTCTAATAAATAAAAGTATTTAGACTCAAGTTTCTAATTTGTACTATATTGTTTCATTATGTAGTGTGTTGTACAAGAAACATTGTCTTCGTGTGCTTGCAACTAGTACATGTCATGTGTCGAAGTCAAACATTAATAACCTTAAGTCTATTGTAGTATTTGGTTGGCATGAAATTTTATTAGTTTTATAAATAGGTTTATTTCAATTTTTTACATATTTATGCGTTATGAATAAAACACATTATTTAGAAACAAGAAAAAGTGTGAACATAGATTTGATCACTTCTTTCGATTGTGTTTACATGGAGCTCAATGTATTTTGGTTGATAAATTATCAAAAAGTGGACTCTAAAGTTTAGGACTTCGGGCTAGATTATTCTGCTTGAGTTTAGAAATGGTTTTTTTATCAACATTTTTTACTTGGAATAGTTTATATGTATTATATGTAATATGTTGAGGAATCCCATATATGCGCCCCAACTACAGGCCATCGTAGTGCGAGAGGTTCTGTTATACATGGTCGAGCTCGTGATAGATCATGTAGCCCACCGAGAGTTCATGTTCCCATTGTAGAGCCTACCTCCGATGCCAATTGGAGTGTCAGAGGCAGTGTTTATATCCCTGTTGATGACCATGCTACATCCAATGGACCTTCTTCGCCCATTTCAGGTACGCCTACTACATTTTTATATCTTCTTTAAACTTTATGTGTTTATGTCTTGAAATTATCTTTAACATTTAAATAGTCTTCAACGGATGTGTTTGAATTTAATGCATATGTTATTATGCTTCTAGTTTGTTAATTATATATATGTTAAATTATGTTTATGATTTACAGGTCCTCAGCGGGCCGGAGCTGAGGATCAAAGTGCATAATCAATCCCTCCATGGGATGATACTACAACTCAGATCACAATAGAGGATGTTATGACCCGTCATACACAGATCACATCAGAGATAAATAATATCCATGCCAATTCACCGACTCGTCTTACATTGTCTTTGATGTTGGATAGCATGAATAGGTTAATCGAGACATACCGAAGGTCAGCCTCACATAGCCATATATTACAATTCATACATAGGGTCAGGATGCAAGAGGTTAGAGGCCCAGATTCTTGGGAGGTGGTGAAAGAGGCCACTAAGGGAATTGATGTTTGAGGGGAGTTATTCGTCATCCATCAAAATCTCCCTGCTAGACATAAAGGTTTGATCCCACTGAAATATTTTAATAATGTTCATGCAACCCCTTTTGTGTATGATAGATTCATTGGAGCTTGGGGCAAGTTCCCCAACTATGACCAGGTCACGATTTATTTTGCTAAACATTTATATGCAGAGTTTGTGCTACATATGAGATCGTATTACATTTATACAGAATCTCATTTTTATGGTACCTATGAAAATTCTTGAATCTAACACATCAAAAACCCCTACTGCAATTACTGGTTTACAATCTCCTACTTGTTCTTTACATTAACAAGTTATTTAATTGCGTAAACATCAAAGTAAACACTATTGCAACCTTCACAAATATAGAGATCATGCACTGAAATAAACAGAGACAATAACACAAGAGACATTGTTATTTTTGGACAATCGTACCCGGGAAAACCCAATTCGCAAAAACCGATGCAGCATATAGAGGGTTTGTATTATTAAGAAGATTTCATGAATACAACTAGAGTGCCAGAAATGGATCACCCAACAGAGAATATCCTCAGCAGTAGTACCTCTATCCGGAGATAGATATTTTGGCAAATCAACAACCGGATGATCAAACCCCACAGCAAATCTGGTTGTTCCCTATGTTGGACAACGAAAGCTGCTCCAAGCACTACTCTGGAACTGCATCACACCTCCAGGAGTTGTGTCACCCTCTCCTGGCTTAGAATCTGTTGATATGCTCTCAGTCTGCCCCACTGAATCTCCCCAACTCTGCCTTTGAGGCCCAGCATCAGCCTCTGTGGCTTTTGCGTTCTCTCTACGTCAGCTTTACGACCTCTGTGTCAGCCCTTCTAGGGCTTGTGTTGTCTCTCCCGGCACTGCGTTGCCTCTTTCCTATGTTTTCTGCAGCCTCATAAGAAAATCCCTTGTTGAACTTCCCCTCACTGCAACTCTGATCACTAACTCGGTTTCCTTAGCAAACCTCAACCCAAAAAATTGAATTCTTTGATCACTTGGTGTATCTCCAACTGACCCTCAAGCCTCGTCTTATACTTTTCCTGTTGATGAATCAATGGCCGAGATTAAGTCCCTAATCAACGAATAAGATTAGAATTGGCTTGATCCTCGTTACTTAGAACTTTCTCACCCATATTTTATTAATACACATTAATATTTTTATTTTCCTAAGTTTAGACTTAGGAACCCATTAAAAATATTAATTAGTTTAATAACTCCTCATCTAGGTGGAATTTCTCCAAATGATTTATGGGTCTTGGAGATCTCATGTGCCTTAGCCTCTCCACCAATTTTCAAAGCTAGAGCACATTCGATGCTACCCAAAATCAACAGTACCGGCATGGGACATACCTATGAGCGCGAGGCGGCTCATAAGGACCTTAGGCATGTACCACCACCTCTGAGATTCTTGCCACTACGGTCTCGGAGCTTGGTATTACCTCTGGAGAGCTATAGGAATTGTCGCAGCTCAATGGTGAGACGCAGGAGACTATTGTAGGAAGCATGTGGGCATAATTGGCTAGTGCACATGTTGCATTACTTGGAGAGATTAGGATACCATCACCACTGCCTCGTGATCCACCAATGCCCTTATATGATGATGCATTTCTCGTGAGTTTACCCTTTGATCAGCTTTTGACACATACATGTATATATCATGATGCCATTTGTGAGACTTGCAGGGTGCATGGCCTGCATGACACAGACCAGGTACATATATATACGAAACTTTTGACTCTTATTGTCAAATTATGCATAATTATTTATATTAAAATTTCTAGTTTGTATTAGATTGCATAATTTATTTAATAAGTTCATGATAACATGTAAACACGTCCCAACTACATGGATGAGCTTACAAGGTCATCCGAAGGGGTAGTTGATCAACCAAGGCATCCTCAACCAGAGCACATTTCCATGGATTATGATCCACCTCTACCTCCACCTTATATGTTCACTAATGTGGAGGAGAGTCAGTATGTACAACCACATGGACCAATAGTTGAGGTAAACTTATTTATTCCTAAGATTTCAACATTTTCTTTTTTTAAGTTACATAAATATGCTAATTAATTTGTAGGTTAATTATAATTTGTCCTTGCCATTATGTACACAGGCCCATATGAAGTGTGCTCGATTCCATTGTTATGTGGAGACATGAGTGGGATGTTGGGTTTAGAGGCATTGATGATGCAGGTCCATCAATGTAGGCCCCAATTCATTGAGCCACAAGCAGGGGAGCACCAAACCCAGATTCATGATCATACCCCCATCCTATCGAACTTGCATTTGGACTCGACTGAGGTTAGTAGATTCATATGTATATGTAATTAAAAATGTGGTTAAATATAATTTATTTCCATATTATTTATTTTGTACAAATAATAATCTATTTAGTTTGAATTTGAATGTGTTATATTACAGTACCAGCTTATGGACACCTACCTTGAGTGACATGACTCATATAGGAGTTCTAATGGTACTTAAGAGTGTCATAGCTTGTATATTTTCAAGCTCATTTCATATGGCATATTCACATGTGTGATACATAGTTTGTATATTTTCATACATGAACAGTTTATGGATGTACATCATGGACATTATTTCAGTTTATGGATGTTCATGTGATATTTGTAATTTGTATATATTTTCATATAGTTAGTTTGTTGATACATGTATTCACTATTTTAGTTTATGGATTTGTATTATTCTTGTTAATAGATGCTCATTAATTTTTTAAGTTTAAATGGATATGTTAAAATTATTTCGTTAATTTAATAAATTTTCTATATACTATAACTTTTATTAGTAAAATATATGTTCAATTTTGATTTTTAGTTTCGTAGACTAAAAAATAACTACAATCTTAAAAGTTATGATGCAAATCACTTTGATACTTAAAATGAACTAAAATATGTCATGTATTGATTTAATATTGAACATGGAAATAATTCCAATTATGCGTCATATTGGCCTGTAAAAAGTGTCTTTTAGTGCAATCAACATGTATGTTATAACAATTCAATTTTAATAAAAAGATTATTTGAATTATAAAGTCATGTGTATTATAATAAAATATGTGTGTGTGTGAAAAGTTTTGTGACCCACCCATATACCATTGCATACACAACATTTTTAAGTATTTCAATCAATTTCTTATCTCAAGGTTCAATTACAAAACACAAATATGATTGAAGTAAGTTTTATTCAATTTTAATATTAAAAGATGTCATGCAAACAACAAATAGGTTTTATTCTACATTATTTATTTTGAGATTATCTAAAAGAGCTTAGTCATAACATGATATAAGTCAATCATATTGAAATTTAATATAAAGTTCAAACAATAATATATGGAAATATTTCTATAATTTTATATAATGGTATCAACTTTCATAAATTTACAAGTAGTTATTGAAGTATTTCATTCAATTCCTTATGATGGAAATTTAAGTTTTATTCAATTTTTAAAAACTCAAATATGATGGGAATTTCTCTTCTTCCCTCTCTCACTCTTCTATCTATATCTCTATCTCCCTTTGCTTCTCCTTCTTCATCTCTCTATATCACCCCGCAACCATACACATTGTTTCTCCATATCTATCTATATTTCCCTCCCTCTCTCTCTCTTCCCCGTCTTTTCCTCTATCTCCCCTTCTCTCCCTTTGTCTCCCCTTCTATCTCTCATCCCTCCTACTCTCCTCTCACTCTCTCTCCATCTCCCTTGCCACTCCCTCTCTCTCCACCCACCTTTCTCTCTCTATATGTCTTTTTTCTTACCTCCCTCTCTCTCCCCCTCCAACTCCATCTCTCTCTCTCCCTTCCTCTCAATTCCTCTCTCTCTCTTCCTTTCTCTTCCACCCCCCTCTGTCTCTCCCCCACGTCACTCACTTACTCATTCTCTCTCTAGCTTCATCATGCAACTCTGTTGACTATCTCCCTCCCTCTCTCATTCTCTCTCACCCTTCTCTCCATCCAAAGTTCTTCTTTATCTTTCTATCTCACCCCAAACATACTCTCTCTCTCTCTCTCTGTCTCTCTCTCTCGCGCGCGCTATATATATATATATATATATATATATATATATATATATTGAACTTCTATATTTTGACAATTAAAATATTATGTTTAAATATTTTACTTAATACATATTTAAAATGCAAGATTTCAAAGTGTGTTGTACATTCACCTGGAGGGATAATGGTAATTTTCCATGGAAATATTATCTAAAATTTTCTAAAATATTAATGTTCTAGCTACCTCCATCAGAGATACATAGAGCACTTCATGTCTTCCAATTGAAATTGTTTAGGTTTTATTTCTTTAAGGTAGCTTTAGGTTATGAGTACTTTAGGATTTTAAAAATATTGTATTTTATTATTTTGGTTTATAAAAAAATTAGGTTAACTAAAATTAACATATTGAGTCAACTAGTATGACTCTTTTTGTGTTAATGATTCTTTTGTTGATGCAAATGATGTATATCAACTACATTTATTAATGTGGTTGTGCTAATATATATTACAATATAATAAATTATATAATATTAAAGTTAATAATATGTATTAACCAAAATTAATAAATTAAAAATCAACATAAAATATACAATATTGATTTTTTATATTAAATCATTTTGTCATTTTGTCATTTAATTTAATATAATAAAAACAATGTTCTTTTAATATTAATATTAAATTTAATACGGTTTTTATATGACATTATAACAAAAATTCTAATAATATTTGGAATTCTAAAATGAGGTATAAGTTTAATTTTAGATTATTCAAAAAAAAATTATAGAGGCTCGATTGTGCCATAATGCTCGATCGAGGGTTTATGAAACCTTCAAGCAAGCTATTTAAATTTCAAATTTAGGCGCTCAATCGAGCACTTTAAGCATTCGATCAAGCCTCTTAAGTCCTAAAATCAACGATTTCAACACCCCTTCTGCAAAATTTTCTGCAACTCTATTTTGTACCATAGCAGACTTAGCACTAAATTTGTCCTCGGGTGGCAAAGTTGATCACATTGGATTCATGAAGGAATCCTCTATCCAATGGCATATGAGTTTGACATTTTCGAATTCATATGATATTTTTCATCTAACTTATTTTAAACATAATGCTTGAATTTTTTTGAATTGTTTTTAAAACGTTGAACAAAAGATCAATATAGTAAAATATACACAACAAAAAAATTTCTACAAATACCACTATCTTCGAGTTCTCTTCAAAATGGTACTTTTGGTTTTTCAATTTATTTAAATAGTTGAAAAAAACCTTACCTGAACACGTGTCTCCGAAATGCAATTGAAATATTACTTTGCCAACTTTGATAATAATAAAAAATATATTTTTGCATAAAAAATATATTTTTAATATACAAAAACTTAGCTCTCTTAGTGTAGATCATGCTACGTGAAATTTCATCGCCGCATTTAGCCCAAATGTATAACCCATCTTCATGCTTTCACCCATATGGCATGGTGTGAGGGACCATCTCAAGAAATCAGCCTTTGTTCATTCCATGACCATATATTGTCCAAATATTTGATCAAATGCCAACACTGGAGGTCAATAATAAAGAGGTAAACCATCTCTTTTCTGTTTTACAATCTAGGGCCATTGTTTGCAGATTTAATGGTTTTTGGCCAACATCTAAAGCACTACATCAGTGGGTATTTACAACCTAGAAAAAAATTGACATTTATCTTTTCTTCAAAAGGTTTTTTCATTGTTCAGCTTAAAACTCGAGAGTTAATTTTCTTGAAACTCTACAACTACTTAAATGAATTACTGAAAAATTAAGGCAATTGAAAACTAAAACCAAATTTACTTCAAAAGGTTTTTTCATTGTTCAGCTTAAAATTCAAGAGGAGTTAATTTTCTTGAAACTCTACAACTACTTAAATGAATTACTGAAAAATTAAGGCAATTGAAAACTAAAACCAAATTTACTTTTACCAAGATACAGAGTTTCTTAACAATTTATAAGCAGTGGAAAAACATCAAAGATAAAAACACATGCACACAAAATTGACACGCTTGTTTTACCCAGGAAACCCAAAAGGGAAAACCTACTTTCTTTGTTGTGGTATTTTATTGATTGTTCTTGAGAAATTGGATCTATTACAATTAATGTTGATTTTTGTAGCCAATAACCTGTCTCTAAGAACACAATTGTTCTCTTGTTGAATAGCCTTGACTTGCCATAAGAATCCCTAATCCTTGCTCCTATTTCCTTGCACACAGGAAACCATATTTCCTTGCGCACTTCTCTTATTTCCTAGCACACAATTGAGCTCCTATTTTCTAGTGCAGATATCTTATTTCCTAGCGCACAAGCTCCTCAATTATGTGAACCTCACACACAAAGAATGATCTCACAAGAATGTTCGATCTTGTGCGTTTTTCCTCCTCTTTATAGATAGAATTCAAGCATGCAAGAAGGCCTAGCTCAATTTAGAAGTTCGAGTTGTGATTGCGAGTTAACTAATTTCTACTTGTTCTCTCTCCAATCAACACTTGGAGTCTTAACTCATTCTCTCTCCAATCGACATTGAAGACCTAACTCTTTCTAATTGAACTTGTAACTGTCACCTCGTCTTATAATCAAACTAGAGAAGGCTCCACGTAACTAAAGCTTCAACACTACACAAGAAATTTTAACGACTATTCCAGTAGACTGGAAATAAACTCACTATAACTAAAGTCTACCTCATGAAATCATACTCATACTAAAGAAAGACAAATTCATGGTCTTCACTAGCTAAGGCACAAGCCAGAAGATCTTCCATCACTACATTTTCAACACTCCCTCTTAGCGAGGAATGGATTTTGTACAACTCCCAACTTATCTCTGAAATAGATGAAATTGCCTCTTGTCAATACCTTGGTCAAGATATATGTTGTTTGCTCCCATGTCGGAATGTACGGTAGCTTCACTGTTCCTTTTTGTACAGAATCCCTTAGATGATGATACCTGATCTCGATATGCTTGGAGTGATCACGAAACATTGGATTCTCAGAGGGCTTAATACAACTTTGTTGTCATAGTGTATCATGGTGGGTTCCATCTGCTGCCTAAAAAGTCCCACAAGCAACTTCCTCAACAGATAACTTCACACACTACCAAACTGGCAGCCATGTACTTGACCTCTACTGAAGTAAGTGCACTTGATCCCTACTTCCTATTGAACCAGGAAACCACTGCTTACCCAATGTTGAAGACACAACCTAAAGTACTCTTCCGATTTGTGGAGCTCCCTGCCCAATTTGCATTTGTGAAGCCCTCCATCCTCACTCCATCAATGTGTATCTACCATAATCCATAATCTGTTGTGCCTCTTAGATATCTCAAAACAGAGTTCGCAACAACCTAGTGAACTTTGGTAGGATCCATCATGAATTGGCTCAATTGGTTCATTGCAAAACAATTACCATGTTGTGTGTTGACTAAGTACATCAATGACCCGATGAGTTATTTGTACAATGTAGCGTCTACTCGCTCTACTCTTCTAGCATTCACCTTCCTCCAGTGTTTTACAAGAGGCATGGATATGGGCCTGCAATCTTGCATATGAAACCTCCTGAGAATCTTTGCAGTGTACTTCCCTTATCCCAAGAAGATTTCCCCATCACCCTTCCATACCTCCAGCGTGAGGAAATAGTGCATAAGTCTTATATCTTTCATCTCAAAGTCGCTTGCAAGATCTGCCTTGCAATCTTGGATAAATTTTTGTGCTCCAATCAATATAAGATCGTCAACATAGAGCACTAGAATGAGTGAAAGCTCTCCAACCATGATGTAGTACAGGTCGACATCTACCTCACTCTTAGTGAAGCCTAATCCTCAAAGGTAGCTATCATTGCGATTGTACCATGCTCTTGGTGCCTACTTGAGCCCATAAAGAGCTCTCTTTAGCAAACAGACATGAGTGTCTCTACTGAAAGCCTCAAACCCCTCTATTTGCTCCATATAAATCTCCTCCTCAACCATCCCGTTGAGGAATATTGTCTTCACGTCCATCTAGTGGATCTTCCACCCCATCTGAGTAGCAAATGTCAAAATCGTCTTGTTAGATGAATAACATGTGACTGGAGCAAATGTCTCCTCGTAGTCAATACCCTCAACCTGCGAGAATCCCTTGGCCACAAACTTGGCCTTGTACTTCTTCACACTCCCATCTACTCCATGCTTCACCTTTTATACCCAGCGTGAGCCTACTACTGATTTTCCCTCCAGGCATGGCACGATCTCCCATTTGTGATGGAGGAATATCCCTCCACCATGGAATCTCACCAAACTTTATGAGAGGTTGCCACCTCATAACAATAAGGCTTTGTGTCCAACAACTTAGTCATCAGTGCCATATATTCGGTGTACATTTGTGGTTGCTTTCTCTGCCTAAACATAGAGCTAAGAGTCTCAACCTACTCTTGGGCCTCTTTAATCAACCTCTCGACCCACTTGAATCTCTTCTCCCTATGTTGGGAGTCACTGACTGAGTGGTTGTCTCCACTTGTCCTAGTCTCTCCTTCTCATCCTACAATGACTCTTGGTCATCATGTTGTGTTGCCCGCTTGCCACTTGGCTGAGACTCAATTTGTGATATTGTTTGAGGCTCCTGCTTGGGAGCAAGTAGCTCCTCCTTAGGTACTCCAACCTACTCTCGTTCCACGGATTCCCTTAGAGCTCTATCCTCCTCAAACCTCACATCCTGCCTCATAATTTTCTTCTTGAGTGATGGTCTATACACCCTGTACGCCTGAGATGTATCAGTGTAACCCACGACAATTCCCTTTTCAGTTGTGGGCTCCAACTTCTTCTTTCTCTCTTTAGACACATGGCAGTAAACTTTAGTCCCAAAGATGCAGACGTGAGAAAAATCAAGCTTCTTACTTGTGAAAGCCTCCTCTAGTGTAACTCGTCCAAGCACTCTATGTGGACTCTTGTTCTGCAAAAATATTGCAGTGTTGCATGCCTCTTCCCACAAGAACATAGGCAACCCCTAGTCATGAAACATGGCCTTGGCCACTCCAACTATGTGGAGATTCTTCCTCTCAGCCACCCCATTCTTATGAGGGTTATGGGGTGTTGTAAGCTCTCTCTGAATGCCCTCCTTGGAACACACGTCCCTGAAAGCATTGGGCACATATTCCCCACCATTGTCACTCCTCAATGCCTTGATCTTCTTCTAGGTCTAGTTTTCTACCAAGACCTTAAACTCCATGAACTTGGAGAAGACCTCCTCCTTCATAAAGAAGATCCATGTCTTCCAAGAATAATCATCTATGAAAGTGACATTGTATTTGTGTCTCATGAGGGGTGGAGAAGAGAAGGGCCCACATACCTCTGAATGTACCCACTCCAAAATCCCTATAGCTCTATTGTCTCGACCCTAAAAAGATGACTTGGCATACTTGCCATGTGTGCAGCCCCTGCACACATCATGTTGGTCAAATATGCCCTGTGGTATTCATGTGGCTATTTGTTGAAGGATATTCAATGCCCCATGTATATGTGCCAAATTTCTCCCACGTCTCTGCTCTATGCACTGCCTACCTTGTTGCTCAAGGCTACACATGTCTCAACCTGCAACTTGTAGATATTCTTCATCCTCACACCAATTTGCTTCATTGATCTAGAAGCTAAGTACTTGAGGTAAGCCTTACCTCTGTTGAAGATGACATCATAACCCTTACCCTCTAAGGTAGCAACCAAAACAAGGTTCTTCTTAAGGCCTAGAACATAAAGGACATCCCTGAGATGGAGAGAGCTCCCAAACTCCCTCTCAAAGCTGATAGTACCAACTACCCTAGTCAAGTACTTTCCATCATCTCCTAGCTCAATGTGAAACTGCATGTCCTTCTCCTTTAGCTGGCTAAAATACTCCTTGTTTCGGGTCATGTGAAGGATGCTCCAGAATCAATGTACCATACGTTGTTGCCTACGGAGCTTGCCATGCAAGCTATCAATGAGAAGTATTTCTCAAACTGAGAAGAAAACTCATCAACCTCAAGTGATGCAACCACATGATCCTTATTGGATCCCTTCTTCTTGTTAGGACACTTAGTGGCATAGTGCCCGATCTAATGGTAATGGAAGCACTTGATCTTACTCAGATCTTTCTTCTTCTTCTTGCCCTTCTGACTGGACTCAACATTTCCTTGGCCCTTTTTTCCCTTGGCTTTGTTGCCTTTGTCTGCCAAGGAAAAGTTCTCCTCATCCTTTGTCTTTGTTGATCTTCCAACTCTCGTCCCTCTCCAGATTTCTTCTTGGACGCAGTCTGACCATAGTGTTTCCCAACTGGGAATATTTTCTCTTCCACAGTGCCTGGAAATTCTCCCAAGACTTATGAAGTCCCAGAAGCACAAGACTCACAAGGTCACTATTTGCTATAGTCTCGCCCACTCCAGCGAACTAATCCCAAACCTAGGTGAACTTGGAAAGGTACGTAATGATGGGCTCTCCCTTACTCATCCAATTATTTCTTAGCTTGTCCTTTAAAGCAAGCTTCCCGACATCACTGGAACCCTGGTATAGATCCAAGATGACTTTCCACATCTCATATGTTATCTTCTTCCCATGGAGATGAGGGACAATATGGTCTTTGACCCCATCAAGAATGATCCTCCTAGCCTTGGTGTCATTCTTGTTATGTTGGATCAACTATTGGGCATCTTAAGGTGGAACTATTTGATTCTTCACAAATTCTAGCACCTCATTAACTTCCAAGACCACTAAGATCCACTCCCTCCATGAGCAGAAATTTGAACCTCCCTATAAATAGTGATTTGCCCTTATCCTTGGAATGCCATCTTGTTATCCAAAAATTGTGCTTCAAAACTCTAGCGTAAGCCTCCAACTTAAATTGTTCTCTTCACTGACTGATCAATTTGGTATTGGTCTTTAAGTTGAACTCTGCTCTGATACCATGTTAATTTTCTTGAAACTCTGCAACTACTTAGATGAATTATTGAAAACAAGGGAACTTAAAACTAAAACCAAATTTACTTTCACTAAGATACAGAGTTTCTTAACAATTTATAAGTAGTGGAAAAACACTAGAGATAAAAACACATGCACACAAAATTGACACGCTTGTTTTACCCAGAAAACCTAAAAGGGAAAACATGTTTTCTTTGTTGTGGTATTTTATTGATTGTTCTTGAGAAATTGGATCTATTACAATTAACGTTTTTTTCTACAGCCAACAACCCATCTCTGAGAACACAATTATTCTCATGTTGAATAGCCTTGACTTGCCCTAAGAATCCATGATCCCTGCTCCTATTTCCTTGCGGACTAGAGCCCCTGATTCTTTGTGCACTTTTATTTCCTAACACACCTTTGGGCTCTTATTTTCTAACGCAAATCTCCTATTTCCTTGTGCACTTGTGGACTCATATTTCCTAGCGCACAAGCTCCCCAATTCTGTGCACCTCACACATAAAGAATGATTTCACAAGAATGTTTGACCTTGTGCTTTCGTCCTCCTCTTTATAGATAGAATTCAAGCATGCAAGAAGGCCTAGCTCAATTTAGAAGTTCGAGTTGTGATTGTCAGTTCACTGAGAGTTCTACGTTCTCTCTCCAATCAACACTTGGTCTTAACTCATTCTCTCTTCAATAAACACTGAAAACTTAACTCGTTATGCCGGAATTTGTAACTACCGCCTCGTCCTAACTCAAACTCCACGTAACTCAAACTCCAACACTACGCATGCAAATTTGATGAATATTCTAGTAAATTGAAAATAAACTCACTATAACTAAAGTCTACCTCATGAACTTGTACTCATGCTAGAGAAAGGAAAATTTGTGGTCTTCATTGGCTAAGGCGCACGCTAGAAGACCTTCCATCGCTACATTTTCAACCGGAATATCCAAAGAAAATCTTGCAAGAAAGACCTTGGTTTTGGAGAAGAGTGGGGCTTTTCATCACCCCTTAGTTCTCAAAGTTTGATTCTTCAACAATGGTGGTAACAAAGGTGCTATTCTAGGTTGCCAAACCTCCCTCTTCTATTTTGGCATCACAAGGTACAATAGGATTTTGGAAATGCTTTGGGCTCCTTCCAAAAAATGGATGTTGAAAGAACTTAGAAAGGATTATTTACTTTTGCTCGAATTTGTGTTGAAATAGATCTAAGCAAAGGCCTACCCAATGGTATTTTGTTGAAACATAGATCCTATCAATGGATCCAAATCTTGTATTATGAAAACATGGCATTTAGATGCCACACTTGTTTCCAAACAAGGCAACTACAGGGCAAATCCACAAGCTAAAAAGCCCCCCAAAAAAAGAAAAAAGGGCAAGGTCCATAAAACAATATGTTGGCAACCTTTTGACCCCGTGTTTATTAGAATGAAGGAGAAATCAAGGACAACCATCCAAAACAAGATGATGAGTACTCAATTTCATGATGGACATGCACATCCCTTGCATAATGCTTTAGAAACAAAATCAATCCTTGAACCTAAACATCATGGAGCAATAGCGAACAAAGAGGATGGTTTGGTGGGCTCAAAGAGAGTCCATGTCTCAAAAAGTTTGGATTCTAATAAACAACACCCTTCGATGGTGACTGTGAATGAGTTGGAGGTAGTACTTATTGACCCTCCTTCGGGGGGATGGTCATTTGTCCGAAGAAAGGAAGGAAAGAAAGAGAAGTTAAGTGATTATTATAACACTTAGTTTCTCTTTTGTTTATATTTTTATTTTGTTTTTGTTTTTGAACCGAGAGACTGCGAATCTACCCTCACAACATTGTGGTATTGCTCATATTGAATGCTTCTAGCATCTACAAATTGTAGTTTTGTTCATTTTTTAAGTTACAATGAAATTATGTTTTTTTCCCAAAGAAGAAAAACAATCCATGACCAAATATGGATCTTATTCTATTTTTCTTGATAAAGACGAAGATAAGGATGATGACTATTAGGCATTAGCAACTCATTTCTATATTTAATACATATAGCATTGTAGTCTCATATTTGAAGGCTGATATATATATATATAATATATATATATATATATATATATATAATATATATATATATATATAATATATATATATATATAAATATATATATATATATCCTCATGAATAAAAATTGTTTTTGGATATTGTTTCAATTGAAGAAATCGTCCCTGGAGCAACTCTCAAACGTACATAGTCCTGTCCAGGATTGGATCGTGAAACCTATGGGGACCAAACCTCCCACCTAACCATTGGACCACATCCTTGGGACTGTTTTTGGATATTGTTATGTGCATTATGTAATCTATTATAATCCATGAGAAATAACATAGAAATGTGTTTGCTAATAAATTGTGACTAGTCATTTGGTTATGTTTATCATTAAATGTTCTTTAATCATTTATTCATAATTTTTATTTCAAAGTTTCAATATAATAAGATATTTATAAAATAGCACATCCGATGAACCACAATTGATTGTTCGAAACGCGTCGACAAAAAGTTTCCTATGTGATTTTTACTGAAAGATATCTCAACATTCATTATATAGATCACAAAAAACTAAATTCAGAAAATAGCACATCATCATCATTTCTCTCACACACATAGAGTATGATCTAGAATCCCCTAACTCAAACATCTTTGCTACATCTTTGCTACTGCATTGAATTTTGAAAAACCTAGAAATGGGATACTTCATCCACTCCACAATTCACTCTCGTTCTATTTTTTTAATGAAGATAAAGATGAAGGTTTCATCCACTCCACAATTCACTCTTGTTCTACTTTTTTCAATGAAGATAAAGATGAGGGTGATGTATTAGGAATTAGCAACGTATTTCATGTTTATTTCTATGTTTAATACATGTAGCTTTGTAACTTCATATATAAGGATTGGTTTTTCACATATAGCCTCCTACAGAAGGCTGTTTTTGAATATGGTAGGATGTAATCAACAATAATCTGTGAAATGTAACACAGAAATGGGTTTGCTAATAAATTGAAACTAGTCACTTGTTTACGTTGGTTATTTAAATGTCCTTCCTCATTTATTCATAATACTTCCATTTATTCATAATACTTCCTTTCAAAGTTTCATAATGAAGAAATATTTATAAAATAGCACATCTTCATGATGATCAACATATATAATAATATCATGTTTCCCCATTTCCAATATTCTGGGATTCACGTTTGCAACACATACCCATTTCCTGTATCAAGCAACTAGTGCTTTTATATTTCCATATGTGCTGTAGAGTTGGTTTATAATTATCTCTTCAATAAAATTGCTTTCAACAAGGCCACAAAAAGAAAATGAAAGGCTATACATACTGGTTTCTTAGAAGGCGGCAAGAACTGTTGACACAAGCCCTGGCCCTCCCAAAAGCTTGAATTTCATCATGGACACCTCTAAAGAACAAATTTTTGCCTTCTACTGTTGATGTATTAAATCATAAATAATTTTAAATATTACAATTTATTCATAAAATATTGCTTCTAGTGACTCAGAAATCTTTAAACCACATATGATTTATTCGTAAAATATTGCTCCTAGTGACTAAAGAGTTAAAAAATGCAGAAATCTTTAAGAGATAAAAATTACAACCTTTACAGCTCTGCCGAGATAAATTTAACAAAAACTAAATATAAAACCATCTGTGGAACACATAATACTGTTTATGGCCCCGGACAAGAAATTTTACGAATGTTTGATAGTCCTAAATAAATAATAATAAAGTTACAATATTTACAGCCCCACTGACTGGATAAAACTAACAAAAACTAGATATAAGACCATCAGTGGAACACATATAATACTGTTCATGTCCCCGTAAAAGAACTTTTACGAATGTTTGATAATCCTAAATAAATAATAGAAAACACTATAACATGAATTGATAAACTTTAACATAATATGATATTTCAGCATAATCTCTGTTAATTCTTTGTAACAAAAAATATCGTAATTGAATTTGTAAGATATCCCAACTAACCCAGATAAGACATCAACATCAACTAGTATTGCTTATAATTGGTTTGGACACTTCCTAACACAGAGATACAAGCTGTTAGCAGAATATAGTCTTAGAACTCAATGCTGTATGCCCCCCATAAATGTCTTAGGGTCAGGGCAGATCCCTGTAAACTCAGCCTGGGAGAAATCAAACCCTGGGTGCTGCAAATCAAAGGACCAACAATTAAAATGAATACCATGAAGGTTTCATATGGCAGGATGAACTAAAAACAATATGGAAGTCAAACGGCTAAGTTTGAAACTAAAAATTTGTAAGACAGGGAAAAAACAAGAGCTAGAAACCCAAAAGGAATTCGAATGCATGCATGTTGAAATCCATAACGCATCTAACGAAATAACTCTAAAAAAATTTACAGGACATTTGAATAAAATGAAAACTAACACCATTGAGAAGCATGCAAAATAATTATAGACAGATCATTAAATGGCACAATATGAATGAAACTGAAAAGATCAGAGCGAATATGATGAGGAATCAAAAATACCACATAATCAGTAATAAGGGAAGGCCAGAGAGCATCTGAAATTCAATATCTTTGACACCAACATAGTTTTAACATTGCAAGTTTACTGCCCTACATTAGAAGACGACAATGGGACAGATTAAATTCTTATCATGGGTACTTAGCTCCTTTTCTACTTCCTACAACATATGGATACAGGCGGGTGTTATTTCCTATGTAATCTTCCACAACACCTGATGTTCCATTTTGACAATGTGAGAATGATTTGTTTTTTTTGGAATGCATATATTATATTCATTAAATTAGATTAGTTGGCACACATCATATACCCCCACTTTTTCTTTTGAGTATTATTTTTTCTCTTTTTGAAACAAGCTGGAATCACGATTCCATTGAGCGTAATTCTAGGCTCTTACAAAATATTGCAGAGAAACCAAACTTTGGCGTGATTCCATTGAGCGTAACTCTAGGCACTTACAAAATATTGCAAAGAAACCAAACTTTGGCATGTGCATATAACAATTGTGCTGGCTCAGTTCACGGGGAAACTCAATTAGCAATGGTTCAATTGGCAATGATTGTGTTATAATATAAAGTATTATGTAAACTATGAAATTCAAGATTCGAAATCTTGTGGATCAAATCAATAAAAAAAAAACAATTGTGGTGGTTCTTGATAGCCACCATCTTGATAATAATTGAGAGGAAGCACTTTATATGGCTTTTGTTGTGCTGTAGCCAAGCATGAATGCAATCATAGTTGAAGGTAGAATAGATCATTCCCTACTAGTCAAGTAGCATGTAAAAACTTCACTTAAGGCATGATAAACTATGCATTTCCTCTGTCTGTGTCCACAATTTTTATCAGTTATAACTGCTGTCTGTGGATAAGACTTTGGTCCATTCATTTGGCTTGGTAACTACAAGAGATTACAATTTATTGGCATGTCTGGTAGCATGGACATGCTGCAGTGGAAATCTTTTATTCAACCTTTGATCTATAGCCAACTTGCATTCCATGAATATTTCGCTGCAAATTTCCCATGTTATATTACGAGCCAATTATGCCATTAGTTACCTGTTCCAGTGTGTTTGTAGATCTTAACATCTTTTCTGTATATTTGTTGACAATAATTAGAGGTTGAACAGTGAGCTTGATAAGAAATGACTTGCTCCAATGAGCCATAACAAGTATCTAAGACAGCTTCGTTTTCTATTGAGGGGATTTTTTCCTGAATTTCACAACAAAACGGGTTTCAAAGTTCAACTAGTCTTGTCCAATGACCATTTAAAAAACAAAAAATTGGGATGGGGCTGTAGAAGCCAACAATAGCATGGTAAAATAAAGAACTATGCACTG
The DNA here is from genome assembly GCA_000404065.3 of Pinus taeda. Taxonomy (NCBI): domain Eukaryota; kingdom Viridiplantae; phylum Streptophyta; class Pinopsida; order Pinales; family Pinaceae; genus Pinus; species Pinus taeda. The sequence goes on from APFE030960536.1 coordinate 292,494, forward strand.
CACAGCAGAAGATATAATTGTAAGGTCAATAAGCACATGTAGGTTGCGTATATAAGGATAAAGGTGTAAAACAAGGGATGACAATCATGAAAATATCCAAGGCATAGGTATAAAGAGACCAATAAATGATGAAGAAAAAGATAGATTTACAAAACACAAAACAATTTTGTGATTTAAAATTAAGGAGCTTAAAAAATGTATCAATACATCGAGAAAGGACTGGATGGAGAACTTTAAGGTATTCAAATTTTATAAATCTAGTTTACTTTTATAGTTTAATGGATATAGGGCTAATGTTTTTGTTAAATTTGTGGTGGCAGAGATCATGGCTCAAACATAACTCCATGTTTATTTTACATCCTTGTTCCCTTGGTGGCATGGAAAGCCTACAACAGCCACTTACAGATTTTTTCTTCAGTCTTCCCATTTATTATTTCATTCATAAGTCCAAATTACCAGAGCCATTCTCTACATCCTCCTTTCTAGAAGGATTCCACCAAACAATTCAAGAGGGGGAGTGAATGGTAAATGCCCATTGCTTCAGCTTTAGATGCCATACCTGTACAGGCATTGTCTAAATGAAAGCTTTGTAATATGAATGCTATATACCATGCAAACACTATCCCCTTTTTTATGATAATTTGGCTTGTCCATCGGGCTATGATTTAGTGTTAAGTGGGGGCACTTGCCACCACAAAAACCCAAGAATAAAACCCCAAGTAGGTGTGCCCCACCCATTTGTGGGCTGTGTTAATGTAGAGAAGAGATTATGTTAATATGGTTGTTGTGCCTGGTGTCCCATCGTATGCAATCAGGAGTTTCATAGCCCCCCTGTCTAAACAGAGGGCATTTCACTAGCAAAAAAAAGTATGATGTTTAGGCTTCGAATTCTGAAATCATATGGAAAATTGAAGCATGAACACAATTATGACATTTCTTGCATTATGCGTTGATTAATATTTTCTGGCATCGTTGGACTGAGTGTTTATATTTCGCTGATATAAGCAAGCTGCAAAACTTGTTTATGAACTGCAGCAAATAATACACATTGCATTGGTTGTACAAGGTATCAAGATGAAGTTGGTTAAATTGAATTATTGGAAACCCTTATGATATTTTTAAGGTTTATACGACAAGGTTTCAACATATTCAATGAAGAAGATCACTGACAGCAATTGAACATTTGTGACAAGTGGAATCACATTTATGACCACCTATAACTATGAGGCAAGTACTTGAAGGCTTATTCTTTGGGATTGATGGACCAAGTGTTTAAAGCATAACCGGTTTCTGGAATGCCAGGAATGCATACTGCATTTGAAAATGCCCAAGGTTGCAAAAGGGTGATGCAACACGCCTAGAAAATAGGATCTGGGTAGAAGGCAGAATGACGGGTAGACATAGCAAATATGATGAGCCTTTCCAGCTTAACAGAGTTAATAGTAAATACCACCCCAAATTGAGTACAAGAGTAATAATGTGAAGATCTTGGAAGAAGAAGAAAATATCACAAAAGTACAGTGCAAAATCAGGCATGATTGAAGCACAAAGTTATAATACCATGCAATGTGTGATTATGGAGATGAAACTAGTTCAGATGGCAACTATAAGTCATCGAGAAAAATAAAGCAGTAATGACTAAGGAAGGGCAGTGGAGGCCGTAGTCATTATGATAAGGATAAATAATAAATTGCTCCCTTCCAATATACAGAAGAAAGCTTAGTTAAGAACAGATCACTTTTGAAGGAAATAGAGGCTCTATCCAACAGAAGATGGTGTTGGATCTTTCTGTTGTCTAGAGGCCAGGAAGACTGATAGTATGGTACCTGAAGACTAATCTGGGTGAAGATTCTGAGTTTCAAACTCAATCAGATTGCACTGGTAGTATGGTACCTGGAGACTAGGCTGGGTGAAGTTTATGAGTTTCAAACTCAGTCAGATTGCATGGTCAATCACCCAGAGGCCATCAAGGAGGAAATACAGAGGAGGCCAACATGTCCCAGACTTCTCATGGTGCAGACAGGCCTTACCTTAGCGCAGTCCTCCGAGCATAATAAGGGTTGCTCCAGCTGGCAAGGGTAGGAATATGTGATACAAGTATCCAGCATAGTAAGGGTTAGTCCGGCTGGCAAGGGCAAGAATATCTGATACAAGTATGATAAAATTGTTGAAAGTCATCAAGCTACCTTCAATACTCGGTGTTTGCCACTCATATGGTATGAAGAAAGATGGTGATCACACATGGAAACTAGTACCTGAGCCATGCTTTTCAGGTGTGGTGTTCCACTTCTGATGAACAGCCATGCTCATACCTTTCAGATACACAGTCATGCCTTCATCACTATTCTCCTTCAGTTACATGATGATCTCTCACCTCACAGTGGTCATTGCTCAGTTGGTTTCAGATGTCTCATCCATGGTATATCAACTCCTACCTCTTACACCTCGAATGATACATCCACTTACAAATAGTACACTGTGCCTTCACACCCATGGTCATGGTATTTTGGTTAGTTGCATTGCTATAGTTTCATGTATAGGTTTCTTGCTTAGACATGGTGCTTTGGCTTCTTATCAAGTTGTGAATATGGTAGAGACAGAAAGTGTGATGTAATAACACTTCATAGCATTAACAATTTTATTATTTGCCTCACACCTTGCGTGACATAATTTTCCTTTAGATAAGTGTCGTCATGTTTTGAGTCAGTTTGTACTACTAGAGATTTAGTTGATGTAGCATGTCTCATATACCAAACCATACTTTACAATTTTCCATTCACTTCTACTCCATTCATAAAAAAATCATTCCTGTTAACAGTTCTCATATGTCATTCAACAAGGACTAGCAAAACAAATGAAAACCCCACATATAGAAGCCAAGTCAAATAAAGCCAAGAAAGGACAGAGGTGTAGAGCAAATAAAGTAAGTAAAAAGCCCAAAATATAGAGATTGAGCTACGCCACCTTGCTATGAGGCCAACGCCCCTAGTGCCATGCTTAGCAATGCATATCCAAAGAAAGGGACCTAGTAAATGAAATAAATAAAGTGAAAAAGGGAAAAAAGGCAAAGACAAGGGATAATGAGAAACAGTGTCAAAGAAATGGTAACTCAAACACTTTTTCTTAGAGGGTCAAATGTGGAACTAATGAAGATTCCTAGCTCTCAAAAGCTAGCCGAACAGTATAGAAGACCTTCGCATCATCATATATGACTTTGAGGGTCAATACACGAACTTTCCTTTGTGAAAATTTTACCACTGCAACATCTGATTTACTTTTCCTACTTATTCTTCAATAAGTTATTTATGAAATTCCTTCAATAAACATTAAAATAAATTTTGCTGCACATATCACACCGTAATACAGAAACAAACACATGTACAAGAATCAACACATTGACACAAATATTTTGGACAATAGTCCCCGGAAAAACCCAATGTGGGAAAACTAGTGCAACAAGGGAGGATTTTATTATTCAGCAATTCTTCAATACAATAGGGTGCCAAACTGGCTTACCCACAGAGAGAAAAATTCTCCAGCACTTCTCCTAGTCCCAGCATCAGTTTGGCTAACCTCTGCGTGGCTCCCAGACACTATGCGTCAGCCCCTACTTGACTGCGTCAGCCCTGGGCCTCTCTGTGTCACCCACACAGGCCCTCTAGTGACTACACAGTCTCCTGCTACCTCTGCTTCTGCTTGAAATGCCATGTGTCTGCCTCTCCTGCCTCAGCGCAGGTCTCTAAAGGCCGATCCCTTCTCTTTGTTCCGTACTTGTTGCCTTCTGACTACTCACTAGACCACTAGTTTGAATTTCTCAGCTAACCCTGCTCCAGAAATTAAACTGACTGGTCTCCCTCAGTGTGTCCTCCAAGTGACCCTCAAGCCTCCTCTTATACTTTTCTCGTTGACAAATCAACGACCAAGATTAAGTCCCTAATCAACGGCCTAGATAAACTCTGGCTTGATCCATGACTTTTGCACCCTTCTAACACAGTTTTATATTAATGCTAATTAATATTTTATTTTCCCTAAGTTTAGACTTAGGGACTCTATTAAATTAATTATTTTAATATCTCCCAAACTGTTTAGAATCTGCCCAAACCATTTATGGGTATTGGAGATCTCATGTGCTTTAGCCTCTCCACCAATTTTCATGGCTAGAGCACATCCGATGCTACCCCAAATCAGCACTCTCACTTAGCAAGAATTGTGCTCTAGTAATACTCCTCACAGAGTATCACCTTGATCATCCGGCATCGGTCCCTATGCTGATGCTAAGCCTCCCTGCCCAACATCCTCTGCACTATTGCATCCTGTACTGCTGCCCATGGCTTTGCTACTGCCATTGCTGCATCTATACAACAACTCCCTTTGCATCTGTGTTGTTGCTAGTCCTTTCTCCCAACACTGCATTCGCACTGCAACTCCCCCTGCATCTATATTATTATCACTCCCATTTCTGCTACTGAAACGGGTTCTTTACCATCCCCATCTTTTCCCTAAAGTAGTCAAACTTTGTCCTTCCAAGGGCCTTGGTGAGGATGTCCGCCACTTGTTCTCTCGTAGGAGTGTAGCTCAACTATACAACGCCTCGTTGGACAGTCCCTGACAAAGTGACACCGGATACCAATATGCTTCGACCTATCATGAAACATTGGATCCTCAGAGAGCTTGATGCAACTCTGATTATCGCACATGATCTTGGTCGCTTCCATATTCCTTCTGAATAGGTTCACAAGCAGTTTTCTAAGCCATATGGCCTCACATGAAGTTGTGCTTGTTGCCATATATTCTGCCTCAAATGAGCTCAGAGCCACGGACTTCCGCTTCCTACTACACCAGGAGGTCATTCCTGATCTAATGTTGAAACAGTACCCAAAGGTACTTTTCCAATCCACTAAACTTCCTGCCCAATCTGCATCAGTAAATCCACTCAATCTGATATCCTTACTCCTAGTGTACAAGAGTCCATAATTGATTGTTCCCTATAGATACCTGAGAACATGTTTGGCTGCTGCTCAGTGTGCCCTCTTCGGTTCCACCATGAACTGACTGAGGGTGTTGACAGCATAGCAAATGTCTAGCCTGGTATTGAACAGATACATCAGGGACCCTATGAGCTCCCTATATAAGGTGGGATCAACATCCTTGTCTTTTGATGCATCAATCTTCTTCCAGTTGGTGATCATTGGAGTAGCCATGGGTCTACAGTCCTCCATCTTGAATCTCTTCAGGATTTCTGTAGCATATCTCCCTTGCCCAAGGAAGATCTCTCCCTTTTGTTGTCAAACTTCCAACCCTAGGAAATAATGCACTTATCCCAAATCCTTCATATCAAATTCTGTGGTTAGATTCTTCTTGCAGTCCCCGATGAGCCTGGATGATCCTGTCAAAAAGAGATCATCCACATACAATACTAAAATTAGCAGCTCATTCTCTACAACCAGATAGTAGAGATTTGGATCTGCGTCACTCTTGACAAATCCCATCTTCTACAAGTAGCCATCGATTTGACCATACCATGCTCTGGCTGCCTGTTTTAGCCCATACAAGGTTTTCTTCAACCTGCATACATGAGACTTCTTCTCATGTGTCTCAAAGCCCTCTGGTTGTTCAATGTATACCTCTTCTTCTATTACCCCGTTCAAAAAAGTCGTTTTGACATCCATTTGATGAATCTCCCATCCCATCTAAGATGCAAGAGATATCACGGTCCTAATAGACGTATACATGGCTACCAGGGCGAAGGTCTCCTCGTAGTTGATTCCTTCCTTTTGAGCATACCCCTCAGCCACAAACCTAGCCTTGTATTTCTCAACACTACCGTCTGTAGCGTATTTGATCTTGTAGATCCATCTCGAACCTACCACTGATATGTCTGGAGGCCTTGGCACTACCTCCTAGACATCGTTCACCATTATGGAGTTGTACACCTCTACCATTGCGTCTAGCCAAACCTGATGTTGAGTTGCCTTCTTGAAACTGGCAGGCTCCCCATCCTAAACTACCTGATCTTCATATTCTCCTCAATACTAACAACTATATTGATTTATGGCTTAACACCCGATTGGTCTATGATATCTATTTAAAAAGCATGCAAAGTTATTTGCTAAATATTGATAATCTTCTATACAATATTTTTCTTTTACATTAATATATTGCATCAAGTGGCTACATTGGCTAGGATCATGTATTGTTTCCCTCTTTAATGGTTTTAACCACATAAAACATTGGTTTAATCATCTTTGATCTAGTTGTGTGAGCGGTTGCTTAAGATGTTTGTCTTGTGTAGAACTACCCTATTTTGTCGATCATGGTATCAGAACCCATAAGAAGACCCCTTCTCATTGTTGACCAAGATCCTCAACTTGTGTCCCATATGCATCAATAGATTTATGGGTTTTGTTATTTTTGTACATTTCTAGGCTGAGAAAGTTGTTCCATTGTGGTTGGAGCATTGCTTTCAATAGGAAATGCTTTTTGTTTCACCTAAAAAGGTTTTCATTTACCCAAGATATGGCCTTGTTTGTTAAATTTGAAGGTATAAAGTTCTTCATTAATAAATTAATCATGGAACTTACTTGGGCTCCCGTACTAGGGATAATGGCCCAACTGAGAAAATACAATATTGATCACCAATCTCACTGCACTCTCTCAGACCCAGCGCACACTTACTAAGAAGTCTCTCTCAATCTTGTGTTGTTGTTGTGTCTTCCCCTCACTTTAGCCTTACCTTTATAACTTTACATTGAGCCAAAGCCCTAATCCTAACCCTAACCCTAATCTCAAAGTGATGGACGACCGAGATTAGATCTCACCTCACTTGAGATCGACGGCTAAGATTAAAACTTAATCACTTAAGTAAATAATTTACTTTACCTGAGTTTTTATTTTAGCTCAATAAGCCAACATATAACTGAGTGTTTTTTTCTAAGTTTTAGCTTAGGCTAAATTTTAACTTAGGCTAAGTTACATCAACAAATAATCTAAGGTAATATGTGGGTGGTTTCTGCATGCCTAGACACAAGGCCTATGTAGAAGTACATGTGCGAGCTACAAACTCAACACACAAAAAAAGTCCTTATGATGGCAGATTTTCTACAGCAATTTTCTGTGTAATGGCAGATTTCTCGTCAGCTTATCATCATCATCAAGTTAGAATTATAACATACCTTTGCAAACAGACACAGGGATTGGAAGAAAATGCATTTAATGCAACCAATAAGCTCTAATGCATCCTTCCTTCTCCTATTGTGTCATATTTGTACATCCTCCAATCCTATCCCAAGTTGTTCTTAAGGGGGGATGTTAGGATATTCCGACACATAGGAAATAGTTAAGTATAACTTGGTCTAATGTAGAGTTAGGTAAAGTG
>APFE030960536.1:305883-318402 GCA_000404065.3 Pinus taeda
TTGTACATCCTTCAATCCTATCCCAAGTTGTTCTTAAGGGGGGATGTTAGGATATTCCAACACATAGGAAATAGTTAAGTATAACTTGGTCTAGTGTGGAGTTAGGTAAAGTGTTTTTTTTTACTGTGTACTTTTGTAACTTACAATCCGACGGTAGCGATATGTTCTAGACATGAAGTGATCCGACGGTTCATTCTCTCCTCGGTATTACCGACACTTGATCCGTGGCTTCACACTCGATTGGTCCATGATCTCTATTTAAAGAGCATGGAGGGTCATTTGTAGGGTAACCGTTCATGAGAGAAGCTTATGTAAATTTTCATTATTTTATTAATAATTGTCTGAAGTGGCCACATTGGCTCAGGCCGTGGACTGTTTCCCTTTTTTAGGGTTTTAACTTTTAACCACGTCAAGAATACTGGTGTATTGATCTGTGATATGTTTGTGAACAGTGTCCTTTGGTGTTCTCTCTGAGGAACTTACCCTGTAAATTCCTACATAATTTACGGAAACTATTGTTTCAAATGTTTGAGTGAATTTAAATCTCTGGTTTCAATTATTTTATGGTTTAATTTATTGTTCTTTGGTTGCTTTATGCTTTCTTCTGATTTCCCTGCATTTGCCTGGCATTAGCTATTCATTTTCCCTCTTATATATACAAACACCATGACCTACAGTGCCACTATAACCAAGTTGCAAATTTCTGCTATTTTAAACCACACAATCCAGCTTTGCGATGAAAGCTTGTTTTTCTCTCTTGGTATGACAAAAGAAAATTCAGTATATTTTTAAAATAAATGGCTTACCTCTTCCTGAAAGCGCTGAAGCATGAGGCGGCGTTGCTCATGGTCCACAGAAAGAGGATCAAGCTCTCCTTGGCCATATATAGGTGATGGCCATGTCTGCCCTTTGTCCCGCTTTTGTAAAGTTATGTGCATGACATCATCTTCTGTCCTCGTCATCACAACAAAGTTACTTCTCAGAAATGGATTATCATCTCGTGGAAATGGATTGAATGAATAAATTGGCTGTTTCATTTTTTAACCAGAATGATTAATTTTTATATTAGAAAGCTGATGCAGCTTCACTAAACAGCAGAAATAAGTTAGATGTTATCACTTTTAAGATTAGATTATTTAAGTAAGGATTTTCTAATATTTTCCTTTGGTAAAGACATCTTCTATTAACTACAAACCATTTCCATTGTAAAACCCCAAAGATGCCTATTTTTCCAGTAAATGCTTACCCAGAGTCCAAAATGATGAATCTACTTTCACCGGGCAGGTAAGATCATGCTGAAACATCAAATGAAATAAATCAATTAGAATGATTCTGACGCACTAAGAAAAGTTTTAGCTTTAAATATTTGAAAATGATGTACAAAATCTTTCAACGCATCTGGTGTCTCTAGGAAAATTGGGTATTTGAACCTTAATAGACGATATGAAACACCTTCGCTTTACCAACTAACCAAGACACCGTTGAATCCTTTGATTGTTTTGGTAATATCTAGCACTTGTTCACACATACTATACACAACCCCAACCTCTTTCTGTCTCTATTTGTAATACTCACATTCAAGTATGGAGAACTTCCCTTAATTCCAACTTCTAAGTGCTTAGGCTGGATCTTGCAGTAAAATAGCTTGGTAGGTACATTTTGAGGAAGAGAAATGTATATATTGGCTTCCTCTAAAGTCTGATCCCACTCAAACACTTTCTGGCCTAGGCACATTAAACAGAAACACCCAGTTTTGCTCCATTAAAGATTGAATCAAAAACCAGGCACATCAAACAGAAACACCGAGTTTTCCTCCATTAAAGATTGAATCAAAAACCATGAAACATAAACGAAGAAAAAAAAACGCAAATAAGTAATTCAGGCTTCCAATTCTCGAACCAAAACTCTTCCAACCAAAATGTTGAATCAACATAAGCATAAGCATACAAATGGGAGATAGAAATTTATGCTTGGATCACCAAGCTATACAATTTTCAAGTTCAAAACAAAACAAAAGTAAAAAAATTGGAACCAAAAAAATGTAAACCCAACAAGCAAACGGATTAAATGGAAAATCTCCGAGGCAGGCCTGAACCGATAAAATTGTATGCTTACCATTGTGCATGAAACAATGACGCTTGTCTGGGGCCAGCTTTTCGGACATTGCAACGGATTTCGTTAAAAACAAAAAGCTACCAGAACGAACTTGTGACCGAATTTGCGGAAAATTGTGACAAATTCGTGACTCTATGCACCCTTGAATCTCCTCGTGCGTTACTCTCTGCGCTCCTGGAGTCTCGTGTGCTCCTAGAAATGGTCCCCTTATGGCAGATCCAAATTTACAGAATCTCAAGGCGCTTTGATGGCCGATTAGTATCATAAAAATTATACTGGAACAAAGAGTATACTGGAGCGAAGAGTAGCGAGGGTAGCTTAGTATCTCTCCAAAATTAGAAATAGATTAAATTTAATATGACTAAGTATATATGTTTGCATGGAGTGTTAAGTAATTAAAATAATAATAATCAAAAAATATTTCATAAATTTTGTAAATGAGTATATTAGCATTCGCAACCAATGTTGCAAAGTAAACGTAGTAAGGCATAACTATGGGTCTTAAGGCATAAATATGGGTCTTAATGGGATATCTTTTTTATGAATCATTGATTGCTCGTAGATTTTGGGGGTCATAGGATGCCGAGGGATGAGCTACTTCTGAGTAAGAGGATTGAGAATGAGAAGAGAAATCACATTTTTTATATGTCGTAGCACTTATTGCACCCAAATTTAGGAGTTAAAAAACCTCATATCCTTGAAAAAGTTCTACTTCAAAATAGGATGCATTGTCTGTGATTATGCCTATGGTGGTCATATAAAAATACAACGAAGAAAAGCCTCAAAGATTACATAATGGCTTTAGATCCCAAATGGACTTGACAATCTTCATATAATGGATTTGGTGTATTTTGCATGCCACAATACTTAGGATTAAAGCATAGACCTGTTTGACTATACACATGGTGAGACTCATTTACAATCTATATCAGAGGAATCATACACAAGGCCTTTCCAAATTCAATTACTATTTATAATCTTGTGCCATTAATATTGCCAATAAGTGTTGGAAAAAATTATGGTGTCACATGAAAAATTATGCATCTCAAACATAGCATTTAAAGTGCAACAAAACTTGTTTTTAATTTGATTGAAGTTCCATTTGCATCATGCAATCAAATTGTTATCTATAAAACCCTATCCCTGTCGTTAATACAAAATCACATCATGATGTGATTTACATTGTATATATGCTTTTTTAACCTTTAATTACTTTATCTAATTTCTCTTTTTAAAGTTGATGTCAAATTATATTATGTTATGTGGACATGAAATATTATATTTTATTTGCAACCCATAGTGAGTGAATTCTTTGTAATATCAAGAACAAATCTACTTATCATACTAAGATTGAGATTATTGATGTTTTATAAAAAAATTAATTTATTAAAAATAACTCAACATGCATATTCATTTTTCATTTTCATTTTATATTATACCAAATATTGCTTTTTAAAATTTTAAATTTTAAATTTGATAATAAATGTTTATTAGCTTCTATCAACCCATATGTTAAACTATTCCAAAATAAATAAACCTAATTAACTGAAGTACTACAAAAAGTTTAGGGTTTAAAAAATTTGCATTCCTTGAAATAGAATTTTGTGAAGTAAAATGAACTACTTGCGTTTAGTTACTTCTTGATGACTTAAAAAAGAATACAACTGTTCGTTTAAATATTAATCCTCATAATAAGGTCACATGGCAATAAAAACCATACTTATAAAGAATGAAAACCATACTTATAAAGAATGACAAACATCTTGATGACTTAAAAAAGAATGCAATTGTTTGTTTAAATAATTAATCCTCATAATAGGGCCACATGGCAATAAAATGTTGGAAGATATTAATTCCAACTACTCTCTATTAATGCAGTAGCTAGATTAATCTAGAGGAATACAACGAATGTTTAAAGTACAGGTTCGGCGGGTCATCAACTATAGTTGGCGTTGAGCGGCTACAGTAGCGGATTTAGGTAGATAATAAATAACCGTAGGTGAATCGCTGTAATGAGTTTTGTATAAATGTATGTGCCTTGTAATGTAATAAACAAGCTCATTTTATGAGTCTTCCAGTTTCTAAGTTGGTATCAGAGCTGAGGGTTTCGACAGCGTGGAGAGCTCAGGATTGTGGGCTATTTTGAGTTGTGAGAGGTCACCCTGTGGCGCTGTGTGCACGGTCCAGAAGATAGACCTGAGGCGAGTTGTGAACTTCGAGCACTCCCTGGTTGAGTGTGATCGTTATGGAGTGACTCTTCGTTTTTATGGTGAATCGGTGAGGTGTGGTGTTGGTGATAGTCTCACTTTGAGGCCGAGTAGCAGTGTGAGCAGTGAACGTGGAGCTGCGCTAAAAATAACATTGTTCAAAAGCATGGTAGAGGTGTGAGCAGATAAGTGGGTTGCAATATGTGAAGCAGTGTTAAAATTTTGGTGAGCTTTTAAAGCACCGAGGAAGAGCGCCGAGAGAGAGATGATTGTGGAGTTTTGGTGAGGTTGCGTGACTTGTAGAAGTTCGAACAAGTTTTGTTAATGTGTGCACATCGAGGAGGAGATTTGTGTCTTCGTCAACTACTCCCTGTTGGTGGTGCCCGGTGTTTGGAAGGTGTTGGGCGATGTGTTCCAAGCCAAGAAGGAGTGAAAGAAGCGTTGATGTGTGAAAGTGATCAAATATTGATTCTGTATCTATTGTTGAAGGCTCACTGCCGCCATTGTTGCCTGCTGTAACATAAGGGCGAGATGCGAAAATCGTCAGATTCGCTTAAACAACTGTGAAGTTGTTCCTGCTATATGTTATTTTGCAGAATCCCATCCTGCTGTTAGAGTGAGCACTGTTGCCCCATTTTAGAGCAAGTAAAAAAGTCTTTGTGCCTACGTTCAGTTTAAAGCGGTTGAGTTTGAAGTTCTGTGTGTAGTGTTTAGTCTTTGAGTCTCCGTTCTCTCTGATATGGGATCTGCTGCGTGTGGAATCACAAAGTGTATTTTGAAATCTTGCCTTGCATGTTGTATTGTGCCTTCTGATATGTTGTTGGTGTGGCCTATTGTGTGGACTTAGTTGGTGCTGATTGTGGAGTAAAAGCTTGTGACTTGGCATAGCCTAGTAGTTGAATTTTCTCTAATGGCAATAGTTGCAGAAGAATATGAAATGCTTCAACCAACAGTAGATTTGAATCAGCAAGAAGAATTTGAGGACATTGATGCAATATTGAAGCGATTAATGCCAGTTTTGCCAATTTTCTCAGGTAAAAATTTTAAGCTTTTGGCAATTAAAATGGAAGGATTGCTTGGTTCAGTAGATTTATGGAAATTTGTCCAAGAAGCTTCTATGAATTTGGATGATAAGTGTAGAAATGCAATAGCATTGTTTCTCACCATATCAGCTTTAGATAAAAATATTTTGTCAAATATTTTGTATGAATTTGGTGATGTGATGCAAAAATATTTTGGGATATTCTTGAAATGAAATACAGTATGGAGGGTACTGAGAAAGCTGAAATTGATGAAGGTGTTGTTGCTAAAAGTGATTGTGTTGAAAGCATCATAGCTGCGATTAAGGGTGAAAGTATGTCCTTAACTAACAATAAAGTATGTGATATTAAGGAAATTCCCTGTGATGCAGAAACATATGAAGTCAAATTTGATGACAATTATGTATCCCATGATGATTGGTTCAATATGATGCATGAAAAGCATCTAAGTTGTTATTTGGTGAGAAGAGTTGCCCACTTCCATACACAAATCAAATGTAGGACAACATGTTTACAACAACAGAATTGACGAAAGAGGTTGAAGACATGAATCAACCAACAAAGAAAAATGAAAGAAGCAAAGCTCTTTCCAAAGAGCACGATGACAAAAATCAATATGGTTTTGAATCTAACGTTGTTTTTGAGTGTGCAGATATTGACAATCAGGAAGAAGCAACAAAACATGAATTAGATTACCTTGTTCAGGATCTTGCATTACATCCCAATCCGGAAAAGGTTGCTGACAAGGGGCAGAGGAATTCTTTTAGGAAAGCCAGAAAGGTGAAGCTGAAACTACATCAGCAAAGAAAAAAGAACAAGCATGGAGCCTTTAATAAGAAGGCAAAAATGAAATGTTTTGTTGTAAGCCTAACTGAGACATAGACCAGGCATATCAATTAAGAGTATTTTTGTTATATAGTTGGAATTAAGGGGGAGTGTTGGAAGGTATTAATTCCAACTACTCTCTATTAATGCAGTAGCTAGATTAATCTAGAGGAATACAATGAATGTTTAAAGTACAGGTTCTAGAATTCAGCGGGTCATCAACTATAGTCGGTGTAGAGCGGCTACAGTCGGCAGATTTAGGAAGATAATAAATAACCGTATGGGAATCGCTGTAATGAGTTTTGTATAAATGTATGTGCCTTGTAATGTAATAAACAAGCTCATTTTATGAGTCTTCCAGTTTCTAAGCTAAAAACCATACTTATAAAGAATGAGAAGCATCGGCTGCCAAATAATTCGCCAAAGTGAGCCTTCCTAAAACTTTTTTTCAAGGCGTCCGCTGCCAAATAATCTGCCAAAATGAGACTTCCTAAAACTTTGTTTTTTAAGTAATTAAATTTTTTCAAGTAATTAAATAAGAATACAACTGTTTGTTTAAATAATTAATCCTCATAATAGGGCCACATGGAAATAAAAACCATACTTATAAATAATGACAGGCATCGGCTCCAAATAATCCGTAAAAATGAGCCTTCCTAAAACTTTGTTTCAAGGCATCGGCTGTCAAATAATCCGCTAAAATGAGCCTTCCTAAAACTTTTTTTCAAGTAATTAAATATTGTCCAATGATCTAAAATAAATATCCAGCAACAAATATATTTTCTATAAATAAAACAAAATACTGGAAAACAACCATCACAAAGCAAAAAAAAAGAATTGCCCGGTTGATGCCGAAAAATATTCTATTTTAATTTATTATGAAATACCTTGTTGGTGAAGCCATTTATAAATACCTTTTGCAATACCCTAAACTAAAGTTGACCTTGCAAGGCTACAGAAATAAAATACTGTTTACATTATAAAATATTGTTTATATTAGTGATAAAATTATATTTTTACCAGATAAAACTGGTAAGAAAAATATATACAAGTCGAATTTCAATTTTAGTGCAACAATAACAAGTAAAGTAGAGGAGACGACTTCTCCTCCATTTAGCTAAAGTAATGAGAATCTCCGAACCATGTTCCTGGGGATCAATCTCAACAACGAAATCATATTCGAATGGACAAAAATACATATTCAACGAATTTGGACCACTAAAAAAATCCGTGTCTTAATCTGTCGATAAAACTGGTTCAAAAATTGTCGCTCTCAATCAGCTAATTAATAAACGAGTCAATGAAAATTATCCACTTCAATAGCTAAATGAATGAAACTAACCATTAAAAAAATCTCTATCTCAATGACCTAATAGATCCGGCAGACCTGAAATTTTTTTATTATCCATCAACTCCGAATTGACATGTGCGTTAGCTAATATATTAAATTATGATCAAGATTTTCCTGTTAGATGTTTGCATTCATAGAATTGGCACAATAAATGGCTACGGCAGAAGATCCCAAATCCAGTGATGGTATCGCGCCAATAGTACAATTGGAGGATAACGTTTACGCAAATGAGAGAAAATTCGATCAAATCTGTTTGTTTTGGCAATGCCTCCCTTTATTGCAAGCAAATTCGTTAAAATCTAATTATTTTGGCGAGGTCTTCCCCTTATTGCAAGCAATGTCAATCAATCCGATTAATTTGACAAGGGTTTTCCATTCAGAAAATATTTGAACAACGCCCTGGACGGTTGAAATTCCGGAACTTCATGCACTGCTCCTCTTAACGGTGGCAAATGTCAAACCCTTGTAAATCACAGTGTATCCGCCGACCTGTACCATTAATGGGAATACAGATCAAATCAATATTTTATCGGTAAAACTAATGTGGCTTATTTGATTCTTTTACCTCGTCGCCATTAACCCACGGGTATCATGGATACAATTATAAAATTATTATATAAATTAAAAAATAAAAATGAAAACTATATACATTAATTAAATAATAAAATATATAAATTAGATATATACATTAATTAAATAGTAAAATATATAAATTAGATGCAAATTATCATTGTACACATTATTAACAAATAATAAATTATATAAATGGGATACAAATTATCATTCTACAAATTATTAACCAATAATGCATGTAGTTATGTAACTATGATATCAATAAATTGGCAATTGTAATTAAAATTCTCTTGTATCTATCACTCAAAACAAAATTGTTTTATTTCATACCTGTAAACAATTATCCGCAACCCACTTGCAATTAGTTGACGATAAATTGGTAAGACCGTTGAAACAGAATCCGCCCAAGGCAGAACATCACTGGTACGTAGTCACATGAAACTATGTTTCAGCAGTAAAGTGATAAATTCCAGACGATTCAAAAATTAAATTTGCCACAGTAATTGATATCATTAACTAGGTTTAAGTCTAAAGACTGGTACCTGCACGAGGTCCAGCTATAAGGTATGTTTGTCACAATTGCATGTATGGCTTTCTGAACATCCGGGCTATTAAGATACTCGTAAATGTAGTGATACCTGCAAGGATCATATCCTGGAATTTCTGCTTCTTCTTGCTATTTACACATCAACCATAAGGAAAGCATACGATTCTTCGTCTGGAATAGAACAAAAACCCAGTTAAAAAGTTTAGATTTCGCGGCATCGCTTAAACGCGTATTTTTTCTAGAAACCAAACAATTCGCAAGTTACTGGTTCGTTTATCGCCAGTTATCGTATAAGTGGTCTGACATAAAATAATAGGGGTGCCGAGTTGTCTACGTTGAAGTGGTTTCTCTTAAAACTGTCAAAACTTTCTCGACTCCTCCTTTCATGGTTTCTTTGTGCGGTTTAGATTTCTTAACATTCGCATTGTATTAAGAATTAACATTACCACCATTAGACAAGAGCTCTGAAATCTACGGTCCTCGAAGTCAAGTCATCAATAACTGAACCAGAGTGATGCATCTCCTATCCGTCCTGCGTGACTACACAATCAAAGAGACGTGGAGAGCATCAAGATTGTGGGAGAGCAACCGATTAGCTATCCAAAGCGAAACGCACCGCAAATAAACACGTTTGAATCCCCAGGGAAGGGTTGTTTGGTGGGTGGCAATTTCTTACCCATGGGTTTGGGGGATCGAATCCTGCTGGCAAAAAGAAACAGAACTCATAAGCTAAGGTGGATGTCCCAGGTGTGTTGTTTGGGGGGTGGGGTTGGGGGTTCGAATTCTGTTGGCAAAGGAAACACAGACTCATAAGCTAAGGCGCTTGTCCCACGCTTCAGTTACCTTTTAACATAACAGGGACAAAATCACCAGGGACTTGCATTGAATAACATAGCTTTTGAGACACATTAGGGCGGAGTAGACCACATCGATAATGAGACTCTGGTGGATGGGTTAATATTCCAGCAACCTCACCAGTGAACCAATGCCCTATTCACATTGGAACTCTGGTGGATGGGTTTGATCCCATTGGCACATGAAACATAGACTTTGAAACTAAGGTGGTTGTCCCAGGCCTCCGTTACCTATTAACATAACGAGGACAAATCATTGGTGAGTTGCAGTCGAAGACATTCTATTACGGGGAACAGACCACAGTGAGGATGGAACACAGTGGATGGGTTAATACTCCATCAACCTCGCTAGTGAGCCAAAACCCCATTTACATTGACTTGCTCATGTCACACCAAGTCTTCACCTCTCTGTGCAGCTCCTGACAAACAGATTGTGCAGCTCCTGACAAACAGATTTTGCACCAGGAGAAACCTTGCTACTAATACAACTACTAAAACAGGCTATTAAATACAATAAAGATAATGCCCCATATATATCTAGCAATACGAATTACATCACAAATCATTACAGGTAAGTTGCTAACAGGTTTACAATGACGCTGACAGATGGAGCAGGACAATCTAACTATCTACCTGATTATTCTACCATACTCTGCTACAACAATGAGGAATGGAAAAGCAAACATTAACAACAACAAATCAATTACACAACAGAGACTCCATGATAAAAAAACCGTAAATTTATTTATTAATGGGAGTTTACAAATATTACAATTCATCTTGTGCCCTGGGATGGGCATCAAGGATTTGATGCTCCATCCTTATTCCTGTTTTTTCTGCATCTTGCAATGACAACAGACTTCCTTCCTCTTAGGTGTGTCTCTAATTGCCTGTGCTGTGTCCTCTTGACTGCAGCCTCCTCATCTCCCACTATCCATCTGCATTTTAACGTACTCAAGATTGTGGGAGAGCAACCAATTAGCTATCCAAAGCGAAACGCACCGCAAATAAACAAGTTTGAATTCAATCGTCTAACAAAATATCTAACGGTACAAATTATGACAGGGAGGCATCTAGGATAGTTGATTTCAAAGGGAACGCAATCAACTATATTATAGTAAAATAAAAATATATTTTAATATAATTATAAATATTAATTTTGATTTACATAAATCATAAACTTTAAATAATATGTCTGCTATTATTTTTGTAAATTGTCTTACTGCATGTTGTACGACATATATATTAAATTCAAAGCTAATGGTTATATTTTAATTTTCAACTTCAGAATAATGTTATCATAAAATTAATTTTCAATTTAAGAATAAAAGTGTGGTCAAGGACCATCCACGCATTTTGTTTCTAGGGTTCTAGACACATATTGGTATTACATTCATTGCACAATTGGTCACGGTCAATGCTGATTAGTCTAAGTATTAGGTATTGACTTTCTGTTGAACAAATAACATTCAGACTCTGGGCACCCCGAATAAACATGTTATAAAGAGATTCAGAGTGTGGTGTAGCAGTAGAGTGGCTCATGGATTTTAGAATGAGGTGCGGAAATTGGATGAGAGGGGAACTCTCCCAGATTCTCTCTTGTTTTTGTTTTTCCATCCTGCTTCTGCTGTTGCTTTTGGTAAAACCGTGCGATGTAGCTGAGGTATCTTTTGAGAGTACAGAGTTACACGCCTCTCTGACAGGTAACGAAACCAGGATTTATAAGAACGGTGTCTTCAAATTGGGATTCTTCAATCTCACCAACAACAATGTTAAGAAATGGTATGTGGGTATTTGGTATGCCACTGCCTCACAACAGATAATTACTTGGGTCGCCAACAGAGAACGCCCATTGTAGAACACGTCTGTCATTTTCAATATCACAGAAGACGAGACTTTCCAATCGTATGGCGGATCCATCGTCTGGTCCTCCGAGGAAACAGGAAGAAGCCCTCTTCAGGTGTGATTATGGATTCCGGTAACTTGGTCGTGGTGAGTGCCCATAATACCTCTTATTACATCTGGGAGAGCTTTGACCATCCAAGAAATACGTGGTTTCCTGGATGAAGATCAGTGTAAACCAGAGCGTGACTTCCTCGAAAAGCACTTGGGATCCAAGGCCAGGCCCCTACGATCTTTAGGTGGATGCAGACGGAATCGATCAATTCGTTTTGATGTGGAAATAACTTTCAATCAATTTCCAATATACAATGAACAAACAACTATATAAGCAACATTCCTATTATTTCACAAGTGCAAATTAATACGATAAAGATAATGCCACATATATATCTAGCAATACGAATTACATCACAAATCATTACAGCTAAGCTGCTAACAGGTTTACAATGACGTTGACAGATGGAGCAGGACAATCTAACTATCTGCATGATTATTCTACCATACTCTGCTACAACAATGAGGAATGGAAAAGCAAACATTAACCGCAACAGATCAATTACACAGCAGACACTCCATGATAAAAAAACTGTAAATTTATTTATTAATGGGAGTTTACAGATATTACACTTCATCTTGTGCCCTGGCATGGGCATCAAGGATTTGATGCTTCGTCCTTATTCCTGTTTTTTCTGCAACTTGCAATGACAGCAGACTTCCTTCCTCTTAGGTGTGTCTCTAATTGCCTGTGCTGTGTCCCCCTGACTGCAGCCTCCTCATCTCCCACTATCCGTTTGCCTTTTAACGTACTCAAGATTGTGGGTTGCGATTGTGGGAGAGCAACCGATTAGCTATCCAAAGCACGCACCGCAAATAAACACGTTTATCCAAAGCACGCACCGTTTGAATCCCAGGGAAAATAGTTTGTATGCAACCGTTATGGTATTCAATCAACGGATCATATTAATTCAATCGTCTAACAAAATATCTAAGGGTACAAATTATGACACCGAGGCATCTAGGATAGTTGATCTCAGAGGGAACGCCTTACGGCGTAATTAAGTTCTTCTTATGCATAATCATGTATGGAATTCATGTTAAAGTGTGA